>JAIUZE010001834.1:0-48391 GCA_022085475.1 Heliosperma pusillum | reverse complement strand
TTTACTTGTTAACATTTTGGAGAGACTTCGTCTCTTGATGTAGTATAATTCGTACTTCAGTTTGTAATATTTGACACTCCTCGTATTCTTTCCTTGCATGTATAAAAGTTTTTAAAACTTCATATTTCCGCTATATAATTCACATGCTTGTTTGTTTTATATTTCCGCATTTTCGAGGGTTGTCACACTCTTTTACTCACATAACTTAAGATTGACTCTCCCAAGGCATTTCTTTAATCATTTTTTCCTCTATAAATAGAAAGTATTCCTCTCTCATTTCCCTAAAACTTTCTAGAGAAAATAAACACATACATCTCATTGCAAAATTGTTTTCAAAAGTTTTAAAACTTTTAAACTTTGCGAAATCCTTTTAAGTCTTCAAAATCACACACATGACAACTTTTGCCTTAAGTATTGTACCCTTCTATCTAAAATAGTTAGATCTTAATGAACTCGCCTCCGTTATTTTCACAAGATCAGGGAATTTGATCTTGTAACTTTCTTAGATAGAGAGTCGAGTTTAAGACGGAGTAGTCTTCAGCTCATCGCAACCGGAGTAGGTTGTTTTCCCTTTTTATTTTAAGGGTATTAAGTAGTCGGAGTAGATACTTAATTGAATCAATAAGAAAAAGATTGGACACAGTCCTTTAAAGAGTTGGTTGAACCAATTCAAAACTATTGTGTTGATCTCTTGTTTATTTAATTCCCGATGCAATTTACTTTACTTGCTTATTTTGTATTTTCTTCAAAAGTAACAAGAACAGTCAAACATACTGTCACATAAAGTTTACAACAACTTTCTCTTTAAGTAATACACTCTTGATAACTCAGATCATTTGATGTATCTACTTATTCCTCACAAGAACAATCAACTTTCTTTAATCAATAAAGATTAAGTTGAAAATTTTAAAATAGTATATAATTCAACCCCTCCCCCCTCTTAGGTATTTGAAATCCAAACCCTTCACACGATTTATGGTCAATCAAAGTTTTCAAGTTAAAAAAGGAATATTAAGTGCAAAGTGGCAAAGCTCGGAGATAACACGTGAATTCTACATTTTATAGTTTTTTAAAAAAAACATTTTATTAATAGTTTTTGTAATGAGTGATAGTCCTTTTAGTTTGTCTCATTCATTTGTTAGCTTTTTTTTTAATGAGAAGTATTTTAATCAAATACAAACAAATGATTGGGACAAAGAAGGTACATTATCTTAATATTAATTTAGCCTAACCTCTTTTTCTATTCTTTTTAATTGGATGATACATCGTCCAAGGTGAGAAACTCAAAGATATTATGGAAAGCATTTCATTATTCTTTTAACATTTTTACCATAATTAAGGAGATTAACGTGTAAAATTTGTCACAATTAGGTTCTTTATCTTTATTACACGTTAGAAAAACCGTTCTTTTTATTACTGTTTTTATATTACATTTTAAAATATCTACATTATCTTGATCATATAGATCTACATCTCACAATGTTATTAAATTATCTAGGCTAAGCTAATTGAGAGTTGATATAAGTAAGGTTTGAATATGATTTCAGTTGTCATTAAGTCCCTTCTTTAAATCAGGATGATAGCTATCCTTCTAAATATTACGGAGTATTTTAATTATACGATCTGATAATTGATATATCATGGATTTGGTTATTAATTTGTCTAAAAGGTCCTTGGCAATATGATATCTACTTCAACTGAAAATAGACAATAGATTTCTTTAGCCTAATCTCAAACTGAAAATAAACAAGAGAGAATGGTGAATTTTTTTTCATAATTTGCCTGCATGATCTTGTATAGATTGCATATTATTTATCATATTGAGAACATATAAGGATAAAATAGCCAAATAAATAACGAAGTTATACAACGCAAACATAACCCTAAAGATTAAAGAGGCTCAAACTCGGGTGCTAAGCAATAGAAAAATAGTATGAAACCGTTCCTAGTGTTCGACAATATACAGAGTAAAAAGGTTTTATAATACGACCGTCTTATTCCAGAATTTGTGTAATAAAAAAAAGACATATACTTCGTAGAACAATTGAGTCCAATAAATAATAGCCACAAGTTGAAGTGAGCAGCATGTACATATGTTATTTAAAGTAATACGACCGTCTTGTTGTTCGATCTTCGTTGCGATGCTTAAGAGGTTGGGAATTGCAGGGAGGATGGTAGTACCCACCTACTCCAATCGTCTCGCCTCCTGATTTTATTACCTTGTACTTCGACTACAGTCGAGGGCTCACAGCATCTAATATTAGACGTATGTCATCCGTCAAATCCTTAACCCTAGTAAAATTTGAAATTAAACCGATAGGAACCCATCCTTCTTCATCCATTCTCTTACGTATATACACGTCTTTAACAAGATTTTCGATACTAAAGTAATAATTAATTTCTTTCATTAACTGAGAATATTTCCCATCATTATCCAAACCATGATGAAACGGAACTGGTGCAGCCAACGGCATACACGTCTTTAATTTGGTTTTAGAAAAATACAAAATTTATTAGATATGGATAATCCATATCTAATAAATTATTCATATGGTGGTACATACAATTTACGAGCATAAAACCATAAAAAAATTGCATCTTCGATTATTTATTAGAACTATCTAATAAATTTATTAGTAAATTACAAATAACTCCCTTATAATCAACATTTTCAAATAACTCCCTTTTATAAATTTTTATACAAAGAACCCCCTTTTAAAAAATGTTTTTATACACATCAATGCCTTGTTGTCCGGAATTAGACTTATTTTAATAAAAGCCGACTTATCCTTCGTTAAAAAATAATTCCTAGACCGATACTTTAGTTTCATAGCCCCATCTCAAAAGATAATAAACTAAGTTTATTTTTAATTCACTCGAATCATACATACACAAGTCCCAACTTTATAAGTTAGGTTTCTTATTTTAATGGACTATTTCGTGATTAAGGAAGTAGATAAGAGTTCAATATCTTATACATGTGAGAAATGAATGAAAAAATTGAGTTTTTGGCTGAAAATTTTAAAATGTAAGTCTCATTTAGTAAAAGAGCTATTAATTTGTTTAAAAGCATGTTTTAAAATAGAGTTATTTGGATAAAATGTTATAAAAGGGAGTTGTTTGAAAAATGTTGATTATATAAGGGAGTTATTTGTAATTAGTCATATGGTGGTACCTATGGATTCTTATCAAGTCCTGCTTAAGACGGTACTATTCGTCTTAAGTTTAACACGGGTCAAACAAAACCATATAGTGGTAATAAAGACAAACATTTTCGTATTTATCAGGGAACGCACGGGGTGATTTGATATATATATATATTTGACCCGTGTTAAGTTTAAGACGGATATTGTCGTCTTAAATAGAATTTGTGATGGATTATTAGAAGTGTTTGGGCTTTGTTTATTCCTCAGTTTGGCCTACTCATCAAACTAACATGAGCCGAAATCATTTCGCTAAAGTTTTCTAAGTTAAAATGTGTAAATGTGAATGAATAATCGTGTTATTTTTATTCCGCCGATGTTAACGATATTGCTGATTTTCTTCATTTTCCAGATTATTTTATAATACGAATATATCGAACCTACATACCTGAAATTGAAAAAAAAAATTAAAATATGCACAAGTTGTCAAGTTATATTAATTTATTATTCATACTATGTTTTTTATTTTATAGTTGATAAGAGTCTACAATCAATACGCGGATATTAAAAACTTTTCTCTAGCTTATTTTATACTGTGTTTTGAAGAGTAATGATGTTTAAACAATATATACTATAATTTGTAATTTTATTAGATTTTTTTCTACTATTTCTAATGATACGAAGTATTGTTCGAAGCTTAAATTTTAATTAATAGTTAATGAAATTTTATATCAATATTTATGCATTAAATCAAATATTTTCTACACAAGTTTAATATCAAACCCGTGCAATTTTGCACAGGGATAAAACTAGTATAACGATAAAAATAGCCAAAATAAACGAAGTTATACCATACAAAGATAACCCTAAATATAAAAAAGGCTGAAACTCGGGTGCTAATCATTAGCAAAACAGTATGAAATCATTCCTCCTATTAACAACAACAAAAATGAATAATTTTTTTCTAAGAAAAAGAACAGTCTTATACTCCTATTCTAAACTTTGTGGATTAAGATATGGACTATAGAAGAATTGAGTCCAACAAGTAATACATTAATACCCAGTAATAATTGAAGATCCCTCGTTGTGAGCGGCATATATATTTGTAACGTTGTAGAACAATAACTGATTTCATCGTGTGATCTTCGACTTCGAAATTCTTTGCGACGCTTAATTAAGAAGATGGGATTTGCAGGGAGGATGGTAGTACCCATCTACTCCAACCATCTCGTCTCCTAATTTTATTACCTTGTACTTCGACTACAGTCGAGGGCCTCAGAGCATCTAATATTAGACGTATGTCATCCGTCAAATCCTTAACTCTAGTAAAATTTGAAATTAAACCGATAGGAACCCATCCATCTTCATCCATTCTTTTACGCAGATAGACGTCTTTAACAAGATTTTCGATACTAAAGTAATAGTTAATTTGTTTCATTAACTCGGAATGTATCCCGACATTATCCAATCCATGATGAAACGGAACTGGTGCAGCCAACGGCATACCCGAGGGAGGCCTCATAGTTGGATTAACAACAGCGGGATTTGCAAAACTACTTCCTGGAGCATTAAGTCTTGGCTGCATGGATGTATTTTGACGTGACGGCCCGTGGTTTTCGCGAGTTGAATACTGAGACCTTGCTATAGAAGACATTATAATCGTAGAGTTCAAAAATAGCTTTTGATAATAGAAGAAAATTATAGACTAAACTTGTGAAATCATATCTATATATATACTGCACATAATACGTCTTCTAATAGAGAAAGGATTTAATTACATACTTGCATAGGATTAGGAAAGTTTAGTAAATACTCAATTCATTATAAACTAAACCTGATTACCTGAAAGGCTCAAAATCTAACAAACCATTAGATAAACTATTGGTCGTAACACATTAGATAAACTATTTCCGATTCACTGTAAATTGCGGAAATTTATTTAAGCAGATTAGTTTGTGTATCATTAAACATTGGGAGAGACTCACTTAATTATTGAGAGACGACTCTTTTCTAGCCTTTTATATATTTTCGTGACCATTTTATTGCTGATCGTTACCCAAAATCACTATTTAATTTCGTGCTTATTATATAATAATCGTACATATTTTTACATTAATCTTGATTTGTCCCTCATTGCCTATATATAGTACCATTTTTCCTTTAATTTTTAAAATGGCTTCTCCTAAACTTATTGAGAGACCGTGTCTGAGAAGATTTACTCACCCAATAATGTCGTCACTTGTCAATAGGTTAAAATAGTTTACTTTCTATTAAATATTCATTTTGACTCATTTATTTATTTACTTGCTTTTTTATTCTTTATGAAATGGGTATTTTTTAATAAAAAGTATAATAATGATTGAGATAAAAAGAACAAGTATTAGTGTTATTAGTTATTCTATATTTATATTTGTGTAAAAAGACCGACGAAAACATATATAAAATGCTGAAGTAATGAATGAGCAAGTTTTGTACAACCTTGCAAACAAGACAAATTCTTGTTTTGTACGGACAAGTCCGTCTGAAATAAAATGGAATAAAGGTCGTCATTTGGAGCTCGGGGTTAAGAGTTTTATATAATCCTAATAAAATGTTACCCTTATTTTTTTTGGTTAAAAGGTGACAAATTTAGTTATAACATTTTATCTAATTACACTCTATCAAAAAAAGGTGATTTTTTCTGGTCTTTGAAATAAGTCGGTCTTAAGAGTGACCTACTATGCAAATAAACCATGTATAATATATGGAGTTTATGTTACAATGTCTTTAAAATTAACGATTACAAAAATTTATTGTTGAAAATAAAGATAATATATAATCTCCTTACTATAAAAGAACAAGACATTCTTTTTGTTTTCCCTCCAAAATGCATCTATCTAAATAAGGGAATAACTAAAACTTTCTTTCATTAAACTATTTTATTTTCATTAAAACATAACCTTATAAATAAACTCTAATATTTTGATTAAATTCAAAAATTATGATTTTTTCATTAAAATAAAATAGACTTGGTATTAAACTATAAACTATAAGTCGATAAATTTTTTTAATAATGCAATAATTGTAACTTTAGAGGATAATTTGCACATACTTACTATTAGCTTCGTGACAAAAAAAATCATCAAACAAATTGGCGAAAATTTTACAAAATGAAATCTTAATTTTATGGTACAAGAATATTTACATTAAAATACACTCTTCATAACTTTACTCAATTCTCTTTGATTAGTTTCCATATCAATTTTTTTTGTTTCATACCAATAGAATTAAGTGAAATATTAAATATTAATGAAGTGCCGATTTAAAATATATAAATAATACCTAAAAAAAAGTTTATATATATCGTTCATGCATGCATTGCGAGATCTATTTTATTTACTAATATTAAATTGTATAATTAAATTTTAAATAGTGTTATACCATTACCAATAATGGTGTAATTGTTATTCTCTAATATCCCTATCTAAAAAACCGCGCATTTGCGCGGGATCTTCACCAGTTTAGAATATTTCTATAAGTCACTTTCATAGTTCTATGACCACAATTTTATTAACGGAAAATTCCAAGTTGCCATGTACTCCTAGGGTTTGTAACTTGGTGCATAATACCCTTCTTTTTCAAAAGAAAACATTCAATAATCATAACTTGTGTTTTTTATTTTTGCCAAAAGGGACAGAAATTAAATTGAACAGGAAGAAAGTTCAAGTACATCACGGGGGAGGGTGAGGGACAGAGGCGTGGAAGCCGGCTAAATCAAAACTACCATTACAATTACTAGCATTATTAAAAGAATACTTTGCAATTGCTTGCGCAACAGAGCTTTTTTAACGTATCTCTTCTCATATATTCTCTCCAATCCAATCCAAACTACCCACTTGCTTTTTAGAGGTCAAACTTTCAAAACTTTGACCGTTTATAAATCGGAATATAAAGAACTTTGAAAGACGGAAGTAATATATTTGGTTTTGTCATGAAAATATCTTTCATAAAATTATATTTTTTGTAAAATAATTCTATATATAAAGGAAGAAAAACGCGGTCAAAGTCTTGCCTCGAAGACCACCCAAAAGTAAGTGGGTAGTTGGGTTGAATTGGAGGGAGTATAATCTACAAATGATGAGAGTCCATCAATTGTTCCCTACACTTAAGAATAATATTATCATACGGACCACAAGGAATATCCTTCCTAAGAATAGAAGTGACAACATTATTTAGACAATTTGAGGCAATCAAAATATTTTTCCTTGGACTGAATAGCAAACTGTAACCCTTCACTAATAGGAAGTTCCTGACCAATAAACGGGTTATGGGCAAACGACCAGGTAGACCATGCCCGAACCCAAGATCCGACATTATCACGCACGACACACCTAATACTAGCGGAAGAGGAAGAGGGAGAAAACGCTGCATCAACATTGACTTTGAGCCAATTAGGCGGGGGAAGGGTCCAGCAACGAAAGTAGCAAGAGGCAGCGGGTTAGAGACTGAGAGGCGGGCCAGGGGAGAAGCACGATTAATAGATCCCACCCAAGACGATGGTTGGGCAGAGATAAACTCACAAAAGGAGGTAGAATGGATACTAGGTGAAAGAGAAAGAATAAGGCCACACCTGACACCTCATTCTCCAAAAGTGCCAAATGATAAAAGTAAATAACGTGGATCACAAATAGCGAGAATTGGTGTTGTTTTGTAGATCCTAGGCTGGAGGTGAAGGGCGAAGAAGGATTGATCAACTTTGAAGTGAGCCCACACATCGAACGTAGTGCTACAATCACAAAGAGAAGTTAGAGAAGGAAGGATATTCAGATTGAAGAGAGTTCAAAAAATGATGATTCTCTTTTCAAATCAACTTTCTTTACGAGAACTATGATTTGGAAAAATATATCTACTGTCGAGTTCGATTTTGGAAGTCATGACCGTGAGATATAATAACCCAAAATGTGTTCGGTCGAAAAAACCTTTGACATATATAGAACTCTAAGACCCGCGTTCCAAATGCATTTCTTTTTAAACCGCAGTTCTTATAAAGACGATCATTTTGAAAAAAAAAATGAATCACCATTTTCTAAACTCGTAAACCCGAGTTATGGCCACTAAAATTTTTCAGGTTTAAAAAATGAATATTAAGTGCAAAGTGGCAAAGCTTGGAGATAACACGTGAATTTTATGTTTTATTAAATTTTTTTAAATAACATTTTATTAATAGTTTTTGTAATTAATGGTACTCCTTCTGTCTCCTTCATTTGTTGGCATATTTCTATTTTTTGTGAGAAGTATTTTAATTAAGTACAAACAAATGATTGGGATGGGGAGGGTACATCCCCCTCAATAATGGCTCCCTACATTTTAATGATTTTCGTGTCACTTTGTTATGGTTAAATCATTCTAATAATGGTGACTTGGTGAGTTTAGGATTTTATTTTCTTGTATCATCGTTTGGTTAGCACTCTGGTTAACAGAAAATAGCTAAATACTTAACGGAGTGAAGGTAGAGTTCCTTAATTGTAAAACATGAAAGTTGAGGTCTTTGTTGAAAAAAAACCAAAAGTTTAGTCCCTAATCTTACCCTTTACTCAGAATTGAACTATCGTAAAGGTTATTAATTTGTATAAAAGGTCCTTGGCAATATGGTACCTACTTCAACTGAAAATAAACAACGGATTTCTTTAAACTAATCTCAAACTGTTTATCACTAGTGTCATAAAAATATATTCATGCAAAAAGTGTCTTTATGAGTTTCACTTATATTTGACTTGCCTATTTATAAAAGTGGTTAGAAATTAGAATCTAAGAATGTCATTGATTAGGTCTAAAACCAATTGGTCTTATTGAAGACAGGATATATCCGTCTTCAACGAAAACGGGTCGGAGCTCCTCTTATAAGGAGGCAAGTGGAAGGACAACTCGGAAACTTAATGGATCCCCACTTGCATTCTTGTGACAGGAGATCCGACTCGTCTTCATTGAAGACAGATATGCCCTGTATTCAATGAGAATTTGTGGTCTACAATAACGTTGTACTATAGTTTAGTTTAAGAGGTCTTCTTCGAATCAACAACAGCTCAATAATAGCGTAAAACAAGAGAGAATGGTGAAATTTTTTCTTAATTTGCCTTCATGATCTTGTATAAATTGCATTTAATTTATCTTATTGAGAACATATAATGATAAAATAGCCAAATAAACTAAATAATACAACACAAACATAGCCTAAAACTTAAAGAGGCTCAAACTCGGGTGCTAATAAGCAATAGCAAAATAGTATAAAACCATTCCTAGTGTTCAACAATATACAGAGTAAAACGGTTTTATGATACGACTGTCTTATCCTATAATTTGTGTATTAAAAAATAGACATATACTTCGACAACTTCGTAGAAGAATCGAGTCCAACAAATAAAACCCATAAGTTGAAGATCCCTTATTGTGATCAGCATATACATATATTGTTTAAGTAATGTTGTAGCACGACAACTTACTTGACCGTGTGATCTTCGAGTTCGAGATTCGTTGCGATGCTTAAGAGGTTGGGAATTGCAGGGAGGATGGTAATACCCATCTACTCCAATCGTCTCGTCTCCTGATTTTATTACCTTGTACTTCGACTACAGTCGAGGGCCTCACAGCATGTAATATTAGACGTATGTCATCCGTCAAATCCTTAACTCTAGTAAAATTTGAAATTAAACCGATAGGAACCCATCCATCTTCATCCATTCTCTTACGTAGATACACCCTAGATAAACTAGTTCCGAATCACTGTAAATTGCGAAAATTTATTTAAGCAAATTAGTTTATGTATCATTAAACATTGTGAGAGACTCACTTAATTATTGAGAGACGACTCTTTTCTAGCCTTTTATATATTTTCGTGACCATTTTATTGTTGATCGTTACCCAAAATCACTATTTAATTGCATACTCATTTCTTTAATAATCGACTAATCGTACCTATTTTATCATTAATCGTGATTTGTCCCTCATAGCCTATATATAGTACCATTTTTCTTTTAAATTTTAAAATGGCTTCTACTAAACTTATTGAGAGACCGTGTCTGAGGAGACTTACTCCCCCAATAATGTCGTGACTCGTCAATAGGTTAAAATAGTTTACTTTCTATTAAATATTCATTTTGACTCATTTATTTTTTGACTTGCTTTTTTATTCTTTATGTAGTAGGTTAATAAAAAGTTATATAATGATTAAGATATAAAAAAATAAGTATTAGTGTTATTAGTTATTCTTTATTTGTGTAAAAAGACCGACAAAAACACATATAAAATGCTAAAGTAATGAATGAGCAAGTTTTGTACATCCTTGCAAACAAGACAAATTCTTATTTCGTACGGACAAGTCCGTCTGAAATAAAATGGAATAAAGGTCATCATTTGGAGCTCGGGGTTAAGAGTTTTATATATTCCTAATAAAATGTTACCCTCACTTTTTTTTTGTTAAAAAGCGACAAGTTTAGTTATAACGTTTTATCTAATTACAATCTATTAAAAAATGGTTATATTTTCTGGTCTTTGAAATAAGGTGGTCTTAAGAGTGACCTTCTAATAGGCCTGGCAAATGGGTCAATCGGATCGGGTTCGGGTCAGGCCAGTTCGGGTCGGGTCAGTTTAGGTCTATCATATTATTGGGTAGTTCGAGTCGGGTCGGGTTGTTTCGGGTTTCCTGTGATTTTCGGATAAGTTGATCGGGTCACTTTCGGGTCAACGGGTCGGGTTATTTCAGGTCCGAGTCATTTTCGGGTCAATAGTCAAGAAAACGAGGCGCATATAGTCGTTTAAATTCTTTTTTGTTCAATTAGAGTTATATTTTTTTGTGTCATTTTCAGGTTAGTGGTTTCAGATCGGGTCATTGCGGGTCGTCGGGTCGACGCACTTCGGGTCAAGTTCGGGCCGGTTCGGCTTAATTCGGGTTTCTGGTTATATTCGGGTTTTGCAACTCGGGTTAGTTTCGGGTCTCGGGTCAGCCTTTTCGGGTCGGGTTGCTTTTGCCAGGTCTACCTACTATGCAAATAAATCATGTATGATATATGAAGTGTATGTTATAATGTCCTTAAAATTAACGGTTACAGAAATTTATTGTTGAAAATAAAGATAATATATAATTAAGAACATTTCTATAAGTCAATTTCATACTTCTATGACCACAATTTTATTAGCGAAAAATTCCAAGTTGCCTTGTACTCCTGAGGTTTGTAACTTCGTGCATCATATCCTTTTCTTCAAAAGAGAACATTGAATAATTAATCATAACTTGTGTTTTTTTATTTTTGCCAAAAGGGACATAAATTAAATTGAACAATAAGAATGTTCACGTATATCCGGGGGTGGGGTGGGGGAGGGGGAGGGGGAGGGGGGCAAGCTAGCAGGATAAGCCTGATCGGATCCAGGAGCATCACCTTGGCGCCAGGACTGGATTCGAACATGCAGTCTTCAGGAACCGCATGAGTTCACCGGGGTGGAGCGCCTCGTAGTACCACTTACAGTGCTCGCAGAGTGGGTGGAGCGACTCCGGAAAGATTGCCTCACAAAAACGAAAATGGCATCTTTAACTATCGCTAATTCTACAACAATCTTCAATTGAAAGTTGATCAAAAACCATCCGGGGAAAGAAAGGGACCGCCTTTGAAAAACAGGGGGGTGTGGAAGCTGACTAAATCAAAACTACCATTACAATTACTAGCAATATTAAAAGAATACTTTGCAATTCATTGCGCAACGGAGCTCTTTTAGCCCATCTTTTCTCATACATAATCTTCAAATGTTAAGAGTCCACCAATTATTCCCTACACTCAAGAATAATATTATCATACGGACCACAAGGAATATCCTTCATAAGAATACAAATGACAACATTATTTAGACAATTTGAGGCAATCTAAATATTTTCCTTGGACTGAATAGCAAATTGTAACCCTTCACTAATACGAAGTTCCCCACCAATAAACGGGTTAGGGCAAACAGCCTGGTAGACCATCCCCGAACCCAAGATTCGACAATATCACGCACGACACACCTAATACTAGCGGAAGAGGAAGGGGGAGAAACGCCGCATCAACATTGACTTTGAGCCAATTAGGCGGAGGAAGGGTCCAACTACGCAAGTAGCAAGAGGCAGCGGGTCGGACACTAAGACGCAGGCCAAGGGGAGTAGAACTATTAATAGATCCCACCCAAGACGATGGTTGGGCAGAGATAAACTCACAAAAGGAGGTAGAATGGATACTAGGTGAAAGAGAAAGAATAAGGCCACACCTCCTTCTCCAAAAGTGTTGTTTCATCGATCGATATTTACATTTAACTAACGATCGCTTAAAACGGTCGGTATCAGACCTAATTCTTGTACTTTTATAAAAGTAAATAACGTGGACCACAAAGAGGGAGAATCGGTGCTATTTTGTAGATCCAAGGCTAGAGGTGAAGGGAGAAGAAGGATTGGTCAACTTTGAAATGAGCCCACACATCGGTCGCAGTGCTACAGTCACAGAGAGGAGCTAGAGAAAGAAGGATATTCCGATTGAAGAGAGTTCATGAAATGATGATTATCTTTTCAAATCAATTTTCTTTACGAGAACTATGATTTGGAAAAATATATATACATGTACTTTCGAGTTCGAGTTTGAAAGTCATGACCATGAGATATAATAACACAAAATGTGTGTGGTCTAAAAAACCTTTGACATATATAGAACTCTTAATCCCGAGTTCCAAATGCATTTTTTTTCAAACCACAATTCTTATAAGACAATCATTTTGAAAAAAATGAATCTTCATTTTCTAAACTCGTAAACACGAGTTTTTTCCACTCAAAGTATTAAGGTTTAAAAAATGAATATTAATTGCAAAGTGGCAAAACTCGGAGATAACACGTGAATTTTATGTTTTATTAAGGCTTTTCTAAAAACATTTTATTAGTAGTTTTTGTAATAAATGAGACTCCTTCTGTCTCATTCATTTGTTGGCATTTTTCTATTTTAATACAGGTCATATAGGTCGGGTCAGAATACGGCTCGGGTCGAATACAGGTTGGGTCATACGGGTCACGGGTCGGGTTAGGGTCAGAATACGGGCCAGGAAAACGTGTAGGACGATTTTTATTATATCATTTTTTAGCTGCAAAATTGTACTTTTTAAAATCAAACAATACGGAGTATATAATATTAACAATATAGTTATATTCATTACTTATCGCACTTATATTTAGAGATTTATAAAATTAAAATTGTATCAATAATTATTATCATTTAATCTTATAAAAGTTCTATAAAACTAATATTTAAATTAATTTTTTTAATTAAAAGATTAAAATAATTATTTTTCAATTTATTATTTCAAATATAATATAAAAAAATTAATATTATAAAAATATTATTCATTTATGTTTTACCCATCGAGTCGAACGGGTCGGGTCGGTTCAACCTTAAAAATAGCGGGTCATTTCTAGTTCGGGTCATTTCGGGTTGCGTGTCTAGATTTACGGGTCCTTGACTCCAAAATACCGGGTCTGGCGGGTTGACTTTTCAGTCGGGTCAAGTTTTGAAAGCTCTATCCATTAATCATGTTTACAAGTTCAAAAAAAAGCAATTATTTTTTTCAAATCAATTGTCTTGCGAGAACTACGACCTCAAAAAAATGTCTTGTTTGTAAGTAATGGCCAAAAGATATACTCCGTAATAAGTAATTAGTAAGCCAAAATTTGTTTCGTAAAAGAATACTTAGACTAGAAAATTTTTAACCCCGAGTTCAAAATGCAATTAATTATGAAGGTATTTTATGAGAATTTGACCCCCCCCCCCCTCCCCACCCCCACCCCCCACACACCAATTAAACTATTGTCCCCTAGTCATCCAGTAAGTGGAACCATAAATGATCCCCCATCATTTCATTAGTCTGCACTTTGTACCAAAATGAAAGGATAACAATCCAGCGGGACGGGGGAGTAATATTTTATATTATTGTTGTGTACCACGAATCCACGATCGTCCGCCAATTCTTAGACTATACTTCCGAGAGTATACTACTCCATTTTCTCTATCCATTTTTATTTTTAAAAAAGAAAATAATAATAATAACCACATTCCAAAAATTTCACCCCACTCCTCATTTAACTCTCTAGTCTTCTTAACTTCTCCAAATACAGTTACCAACCAAACACAAACCCCATTTCTTCCCCATGTTCTTCGTTCTTCCTATATTCACAAATAGCCCACAATCATAGCGTTGTTATCGTTTTTTATCCTCTAATCAGGTATGTACTAATACTATAACATCAAATAGTAAAAATTAATTGAATTGAATTTATGTTTCTCTCACAATTATATTCGTTGTAATGCAAGAGACGATACAACATACACGACAAAAGATGTGTTAAAAGATGAAATTGAAGATGGAAATGAAGATGAAT
The DNA here is from genome assembly GCA_022085475.1 of Heliosperma pusillum. Classification (NCBI taxonomy): domain Eukaryota; kingdom Viridiplantae; phylum Streptophyta; class Magnoliopsida; order Caryophyllales; family Caryophyllaceae; genus Heliosperma; species Heliosperma pusillum. Next base: position 33,832 of record JAIUZE010001834.1, on the reverse strand, counting down.
ATGGCAATGACGATGACGATGATGTAGAATATGTAGTGAATATGGTAATTTAGTTCGATGAATATGTGTTATTTGGTGTGATATTCATTGTATGTCACTATTAGATTCACTTTTAGTTTAGTGAATATGAAAGTGTAATTTAATGAATATGCCTTATGTATTATGATATTCAATGTACAGTATTATTATATTCATTTCGAGTTTAGTGAATATGATAATGTAATTTGATGAATATGTATTATGTAGCAGTGTCGTATTCACCACACGACACTATTATATTCATTTTGAGTTTAGTGAATATTATAGTGTAATTTGATGAATATAAGTTATTTAGTGTCATGTTCACTCTATAACCCTATTATATTCATTTTGAGTTTAGTGAATTTGGTAGTTTAATTTCATGAATATGAACAATAAACTTGATAATTTGAGTACGACTAGATGAAAACTATAAATTTAATGAATTTGATAAGATTTTGAAATTGATAATTGAATAATTTGGAAAAGGAAAAGAAACGTACACTAAAACATGTATTGGGTAGTTAATTATTTTTTATTTTATTGTTTCTATTTTTTTTCCTATAACTCTTATGGGAGTATCTTACTCCCTACTCCTGGGAGAAGGATATAATTTACCATCGCACTTTATATAGTACTCATTGATTTGGTCTATAATAACGTAGCTAAAGTGTAGTTTAACTGTTTAAGAAGTTTCTATTATTACAACCAAAGTGAATCAACAACCGATCAATAATTGCAAAAAGAGAGATTGATGAATTGTTTTTTTAATAATTTGCCTTCATGATTTTGTAAAAAATAAAATTGCATTTTATTTATGATATTAACAACATCTTCATTCTATTAAAACAAGAACATTTAAAACTACCACATTAATCCACCTCATCATGTTAGGTTTTTTTTTTGTCTTTATTCTTTTTTCTGCATTTTATTTATCAGTTTGCTTTTTTTTTTTACACTAAAGGAATACAATAACTTGAACATGCAACTTTCTAAAAATCCTAATTTATGAATTTAAACTTTACAATAATAATAAATTACATTGATATGTCAAAAGTCCTGAAAACTAATAATTTAAAATTACAATCAACAAAAATGACTCAATTATATAGTTTCACCTTACACCGTTTTACTAAAGCAAAAAATAAAATTCAATAAATAAGTTTATAAGAACCCACTGCTTTAGTTAAATTATTTAAAAATCAGTCAGTTAATAAATATTAGAGAATTTAGGTGATATCATTCTAATTTGTAAAAAATCAACATTAATTATTCAATGCATGCATTAACAAACTATTTAACCGTTAATCCATGAAATACAATATGGATATAGATTGTCCTATATCAAGATAAAATTTGAAAAAATGGTTTTTAAACTAAAAAAATATTAAACCTCACAAAAATTACATTCTTTTTAACTTATCTTCTTTAATTTGGTTTTAGAAAAATACAAAATTTATTAGATATGGATAATCCATATCTAATAAATTATTCATACGGTGGTACATACAATTTACGAGCATAAAACCATAAAAAAATTGCATCTTCGATTATTTATTAGAACTATCTAATAAATTTATTAGTAAATTACAAATAACTCCCTTATAATCAACATTTTCAAATAACTCCCTTTTATAAATTTTTATACAAAGAACTCCCTTTTAAAAAATGTTTTTATACACATCAATGCCTTGTTGTCCGGAATTAGACTTATTTTAATAAAAGCCGACTTATCCTTCGTTAAAAAATAATTCCTAGACCGATACTTTAGTTTCATAGCCCCATCTCAAAAGATAATAAACTAAGTTTATTTTTAATTCACTCGAATCATACATACACAAGTCCCAACTTTATAAGTTAGGTTTCTTATTTTAATGGACTATTTCGTGATTAAGGAAGTAGATAAGAGTTCAATATCTTATACATGTGAGAAATGAATGAAAAAATTGAGTTTTTGGCTGAAAATTTTAAAATGTAAGTCTCATTTAGTAAAAGAGCTATTAATTTGTTTAAAAACATGTTTTAAAATAGAGTTATTTGGATAAAATGTTATAAAAGGGAGTTGTTTGAAAAATGTTGATTATATAAGGGAGTTATTTGTAATTAGTCATATGGTGGTACCTATGGATTCTTATCAAGTCCTGCTTAAGACGGTACTATTCGTCGTAAGTTTAACACGGGTCAAACAAAACCATATAGTGGTAATAAAGACAAACATTTTCGTATTTATCAGGGAACGCACGGGGTGATTTGATATATATATATATTTGACCCGTGTTAAGTTTAAGACGGATATTGTCGTCTTAAATAGAATTTGTGATGGATTATTAGAAGTGTTTGGGCTTTGTTTATTCCTCAGTTTGGCCTACTCATCAAACTAACATGAGCCGAAATCATGTCGCTAAAGTTTTCTAAGTTAAAATGTGTAAATGTGAATGAATAATCGTGTTATTTTTATTCCGCCGATGTTAACGATATTGCTGATTTTCTTCATTTTCCAGATTATTTTATAATACGAATATATCGAACCTACATACCTGAAATTGAAAAAAAAAATTAAAATATGCACAAGTTGTCAAGTTATATTAATTTATTATTCATACTATGTTTTTTATTTTATAGTTGATAAGAGTCTACAATCAATACGCGGATATTAAAAACTTTTCTCTAGCTTATTTTATACTGTGTTTTGAAGAGTAATGATGTTTAAACAATATATACTATAATTTGTAATTTTATTAGATTTTTTTCTACTATTTCTAATGATACGAAGTATTGTTCGAAGCTTAAATTTTAATTAATAGTTAATGAAATTTTATATCAATATTTATGCATTAAATCAAATATTTTCTACACAAGTTTAATATCAAACCCGTGCAATTTTGCACAGGGATAAAACTAGTATAACGATAAAAATAGCCAAAATAAACGAAGTTATACCATACAAAGATAACCCTAAATATAAAAAAGGCTCAAACTCGGGTGCTAATCATTAGCAAAACAGTATGAAATCATTCCTCCTATTAACAACAACAAAAATGAATAATTTTTTTCTAAGAAAAAGAACAGTCTTATACTCCTATTCTAAACTTTGTGGATTAAGATATGGACTATAGAAGAATTGAGTCCAACAAGTAATACATTAATACCCAGTAATAATTGAAGATCCCTCGTTGTGAGCGGCATATATATTTGTAACGTTGTAGAACAATAACTGATTTCATCGTGTGATCTTCGACTTCGAAATTCTTTGCGACGCTTAATTAAGAAGATGGGATTTGCAGGGAGGATGGTAGTACCCATCTACTCCAACCATCTCGTCTCCTAATTTTATTACCTTGTACTTCGACTACAGTCGAGGGCCTCAGAGCATCTAATATTAGACGTATGTCATCCGTCAAATCCTTAACTCTAGTAAAATTTGAAATTAAACCGATAGGAACCCATCCATCTTCATCCATTCTTTTACGCAGATAGACGTCTTTAACAAGATTTTCGATACTAAAGTAATAGTTAATTTGTTTCATTAACTCGGAATGTATCCCGACATTATCCAATCCATGATGAAACGGAACTGGTGCAGCCAACGGCATACCCGAGGGAGGCCTCATAGTTGGATTAACAACAGCGGGATTTGCAAAACTACTTCCTGGAGCATTAAGTCTTGGCTGCATGGATGTATTTTGACGTGACGGCCCGTGGTTTTCGCGAGTTGAATACTGAGACCTTGCTATAGAAGACATTATAATCGTAGAGTTCAAAAATAGCTTTTGATAATAGAAGAAAATTATAGACTAAACTTGTGAAATCATATCTATATATATACTGCACATAATACGTCTTCTAATAGAGAAAGGATTTAATTACATACTTGCATAGGATTAGGAAAGTTTAGTAAATACTCAATTCATTATAAACTAAACCTGATTACCTGAAAGGCTCAAAATCTAACAAACCATTAGATAAACTATTGGTCGTAACACATTAGATAAACTATTTCCGATTCACTGTAAATTGCGGAAATTTATTTAAGCAGATTAGTTTGTGTATCATTAAACATTGGGAGAGACTCACTTAATTATTGAGAGACGACTCTTTTCTAGCCTTTTATATATTTTCGTGACCATTTTATTGCTGATTGTTACCCAAAATCACTATTTAATTTCATACTCATTTATTTAATAATCGTACCTATTTTATCATTAATCGTGATTTGTCCTTCATAGCCTATATATAGTACCATTTTTCTTTTAAATTTTAAAATGGCTTCTACTAAACTTATTGAGAGACCGTGTCTGCGGAGACTTACTCACCCAATAATAGGTTACTTTCTATTAAATATTCATTTTGACTCATTTATTTTTTGACTTGCTTTTTTATTCTTTATGTAATAGGTTAATAAAAAGTTATATAATGATTGAGATAAAAAGAATAAGTATTAGTGTTATTAGTTATTCTTTATTTGTGTAAAAAGACCGACAAAAATATATATATAATGCTAAAGTAATGAATGAGCAAGTTTTGTACATCCTTGCAAACAAGACAAATTCTTGTTTCGTACAGACAAGTCCATCTGAAATAAAATGGAATAAAGGACATCAATTGGAGCTCGGGGTTAAGAGTTTTATATATTCCTAATAAAATGTTACCCTCACTTTTTTTTGGTTAAAAAGTGACAAACTTAGTTATAACATTTTATCTAATTACACTCTATTAAAAAATGGTGATATTTTCTGGTATTTGAAATAAGATGGTATTAAGAGTGACCTTTTAATAGGCCCGGCAAACGCGTCAATCGGATCGGGTTCGGGTCAGGCCAATTCGGGTCGGGTCAGTTCAGGTCTATCATATTATTGGGTTAGTTCGAGTCGGGTCGGGTGGTTTCGGGTTTCGGGTGATTTTCGGATAAGTTGATCGGGTCAGTTTCGAGTCAACGGGTCGGGTTATTTCAGGTCTGAGTCATTTTCGGGTCAATAATTAAGAAAAAAAGGCGCTATAGTCGTTTCAAGTCTTTTTTGTTCAATTAGAGTTATATTTTTTGGGTAATTTTCGGGTTAGTGGTTTCAGATCAGGTCATTGCGGGTCGTCGGGTCGACACACTTCGGGTCAAGTTCGGGTCGGGACGGCTTAATTTGGGTTTCTGGTTATATTCGGGTTTTGCAACTCGGGTTAGTTTCGGGTTTCGGGCCAGCCTTTTCGGATCGGGTCATTCGGGTCGGGTTGCCTTTGACAGGTCTACCTACTATGCAAATAAATCATGTATGATATATGGAGGGTATGTTATAATGTCCTTAAAATTAACGGTTACAGAAGTTTATTGTTGAAAATAAAGATAATATATAATTAAGAACATTTTTATAAGTCAATTTCATACTTCTATGACCACAATTTTATTAGCGGAAAATTCCAAGTTGCCTTGTACTCCTGAGGTTTGTAACTTCGTCCATAATACCCTTTTCTTCAAAAGAAAACATTGAACAATTAATCATAACTTGGGTTTTTATATTTTTGTAAAAGGGACATAAATTAAATTGAACAATAAGAAAGTTCACGTATCATCGGATCCGGGAGCTTCACCTTGGCGCCAGGACTGGATTCGAACCTGCAGTCTTCAGGAACCGCATGAGTTCACCGGGGTGGAGCGCCTCGTAGTACCACTTACAGTACTCTCAGAGTGGGTGGAGCGAATCCGGAAAGATTATTGCCTCTCAAAAACGAAAATGGCATCTTGAACTATCGCTAATTCTACAACAATCTTCAATTCAAAGTTGATCAAAAACCATCCGGGGAAAGAAAGGGACCGCCTTTGAAAAACAGGGGTGGTGTGGAAGCTGACTAAATCAAAACTACCATTACAATTACTAGCAATATTAAAATAATACTTTGCAATTCATTGCGCAACGGAGCTCTTTTAGCCAATCTTTTCTCATACATAATCTTCAAATTAAATGTTACGAGTCCAACAATTATTCCCTACACTCAAGAATAATATTATCATACGGACCACAAGGAATATCCTTCCTAAGAATAGAAGTGACAACATTATTTATACAATTTGAGGCAATCAAAATATTTTCCTTGGACTGAATAGCAAATTGTAACCCTTCACTAATAAGAAGTTCCCCACCAATAAACGGGTTAGGGCAAACAGCCTGGTAGACCATCCCCGAACCCAACATCCGACACTATCACGCACGACACACCTAATACTAGCGGAAGAGGAAAGGGGAGAACACGCCGCATCAACATTGACTTTGAGCCAATTAGGCGGAGGACGGTTCCAACTGCGCAAGTAGCAAGAGGCAGCGGGTCGGACACTGAGACGCGGGCCAAGGGGAGTAGAACTATCAATAGATCCCACCCAAGACGATGGTTGGGCAGAGATAAACTCACACAAGGAGGTAGAATGGATACTAGGTGAAAGAGAAAGAATAAGGCCACACCTCCTTTTCCAAAAATGTTGTTTCACCGATCGATATTTACATTTAACTAACGATCGCTTAAAACGGTCGGTATCAGGCCTAATTCTTGATTTATAAAAGTAAATAACGTGGACCACGAAGAGGGAGAATCGGTGCTATTTTGTAGATCCAAGGCTGGAGGTGAAAGGAGAAGAAGGATTGGTCAACTTTGAAATGAGCCCACACATCGGTCGCAGTGCTACAGTCACAGAGAGGAGCTAGAGAAAGAAGGATATTCCGATTGAAGAGAGTTCATAAAATGACGGTTTTCTTTTCAAATCAATTTCTTTACGAGAACTATGATTTGGAAAAATATATATATGTACTGTCGAGTTCGAGTTTGGAAGTCATGACCATGAGATATAATAACACAAAATGTGTGTTGTCTAAAAACCCTTTGACATATATAGAACTCTTAATCCAGAGTTCCAAATGCATTTTTTTTCAAACCACAATTCTTACAAGACAATCATTTTGAAAAAAATGAATCTTCATTTTCTAAACTCGTAAACACGAGTTTTTGCCACTCAAGTTTTCAGGTTTAAAAAATGAATATTAAGTGCAAAGTGGCAAAACTCGGAGATAACACGTGAATTTTATGTTTTATTAAGGCTTTTTTAAAAACATTTTGTTAGTAGTTTTTGTAATAAATGAGACTCCTTCTGTCTCATTCATTTGTTGGCATTTTTCTATTTTTTGTGAAAACTATTTTAATCAAATACAAACAAATAATTGGGATGGGAAGGGTACATTATCTTAATATGATCCCAGCCTAACCTCTTCTTTTAGTCTTTTTTATTGGATGTTACATCGTCCAAAGTGAGCAACTCGAAGATAATATGGAAAGTATTTCATTCTTTTAACATTTTTACCATAATTAAGGAGATTAACGTGTAAATATTTCCACAATTAGGTTCTTGTCTTTTATCACACATTAGAAAAACCGTTCTGTTAAATACTATTTTTAGGAAATTACAAATAAACACCATGTATTTGTGTACTGTATTTTTATAAATAGCTACCATGTATTACCGTTTTTACAAATAACCCCAGACTTTCACATATACTTCCCAATCACCACCGTATTTTTGTACTGATACTCGTTCTTCATATTTTTCGACTCGTAAATGAAATATTTACGCGAAATAGCCCATATTACCTCTCATTTACTATCAATTTCCTATATATAAAAGATTGACAAAACTAAAGATTTTTCTACTCAAGTTTCCCCCTAATTATTCACCTTCTAATAGTGGTCCCCACTATTTACCGGAAAATTCCCACGGTACCCCTGAAGTTTGACAATTTTCCCGAAATATCCAAATTTTTGACTCAGAATACTTTAAATGGCAATAACTCCTGTTTACAAACTCGTAAAATGACGATTTTTTTTTCAAATTGTTCATCTTTTCAAGAACTACGAATTGAAAAAAAAATTGTCGAGGTCGGAACTCGTGACCAAGATATATGGTCACTCAAAATTTGTTCGGTAAAAAACTTTTGACATACAAAAACTCCTAGCCACGAGATTCAATTACGACTAATTTTTTTCCAAATCGTAACTCTTGGAAAGATGAACGATTTGAGAAAAACAAAGTGGCCGTTTTACGAGTTTTTAAACTCGAAATATGGCCACTTAAAGTTGTTCGGGTAAAAAAATTGGGTATTTCGGGCAAATTCTTAAAGTTCGGGGTACCGTGGGAATTTTCCGTTTTTATTACTAATAAATGGCATCACTTATATTAGTTGATCACTCATTGATATAATATACCGTCATTTTATTGTTGAATAAAAACTCACTTAACTTCTAACTAAAAGCTTAACTAAAAAGTTAACTTCATGACACAATGAGTTTGAGACAAAATAACGTATTATATAATAAAATAGGTACAAATCATGATTAATTATATATGTAAGGTGCTACGAGCAATTAATTAACTTCTAACTAAAATTAATTAATTAATTATATATGTAAGGTACAAATCATGATTAATTATATATATGATTAATTAATTAACTTCTAACTAAAGGAAAAATGGTACTATACTAATAATAAAATAGGGACAAATCATGATTAATAATAAAATAGGTACGATTATTATATATATAAGTACGAAATTAAATAGTGATTTTGGGTAACGATCAGCAATATATAAAATGGTTGCGAAAATATATAAAAGGGTAAGAAGAAGTCGTCTCTCAATAATTAAGTGAGAGACCGTCTCTTCCCAATGATACACAAATTAATTTGAATCAGTTTTCGTAATTTACAATGATTTGAAAATAGTTTATGTAAGGTACTACGAGCAATTTAACTGAAATTTTTTAACTGAGTCTGATTTGATACTTTTGACAATGATACGTGTGGTTCTGTTAGGTTTTGAGCCTTTCATGTGCCTTTGCAATAATAATAACAAATAACGAAATTCATAAACTAGTACGGAGTACTTAACCATACCTCAAAAGTTTACTACGCATTCCTAATCCAATGCAAGTATGTAATTAAATCCTTTCTCTATTAGAAGACGTATTAGGTGCAGTATATATATAAATATAATCTCACAAGTTTAGTCTATAATCTTCTTCTATCACCAAAAGCTATTATAAATTTAAATTTAACTCTCTCTAATATATAATGTCTTCTATAGCAAGGTCTCAGTATTCAACTCGCGAAAACCACGGGTATTCACGTCAAAATACATCCATGCAGCCAAGACTTAATCGAACTATGAGGCCTCCCTCGGGTATGCCGTTGGCTGCACCAGTTCCGCTTCATCATGGATTGGATAATGTCGGGATACATTCCGAGTTAATGAAACAAATTAATTATTACTTCAGTATCGAAAATCTTGTTAAAGACGTGTATCTGCGTAAGAGAATGGATGAAGATGGATGGGTTCCTATCGGTTTAATTTCAAATTTTACTAGAGTTAAGGATTTGACGGATGACAGCCATCTAATATTAGATGCTCTAAGGCCCTCGACTGTAGTCGAAGTACATGGTAATAAAATTAGGAGACGAGATGATTGGAGTAGATGGGTACTACCATCCTCCCTGCAAATCTCAACCTCTTAAGCATCGCAACGAAGTTCGAACTCGAAGATCACACGTTCAAGTCAGTTGTCGTGCGACAAAATATATGTATATGCTGATCACAACAAGCTAAGGATCTTCAACTTGTGGCTATTATTTGCCGGACTCAATTGTTCTACGAAGTATATATCAATTTTTTAACACACAAATTCTAGAATAAGACAGTCGTATTATAAAACCGTTTTACTCTGTGTATTGTCGAACACTAGGAATGGTTTTATACTATTTTTCTATTTCTTAGCACCCGAGTTTGAGCCTCTTAATGTTTTAGGGTTACGTTTACGTTGTATAACTTCCTTATTTAATTTATTTGGCTATTTTATCTTTATATCATTAATTATATGTACTCAATATGATAAATAAAATGCAATTTATACAAGATCATGAAGGCAAATTATGGAAAAAAAAAATTCACCATTGTCTCATGTTTTACGCAATCATTGGGCCCTCATCAATGACATGGTTAGATTTTAACCACTTTTATAAATATTGAAGTCAAATATAAGTGAAACTCATAAGATCATTTTTTATTGACATAAATATATTTTTTTACACTAGTGATAAACCGTTTGAGATTAGGCCAAGGACATTTTAGACAAATTAATAACCAAATCCACGATATTTCAATTCTCAGATCGTATGATTAAAATAATATTTAGAAGGATGGCTATCATCCCGATTTAAAGGAGGGACTTAATGCCAACTGAAATCTTTTTTTTTTGTTAAAGATGGGACGATAAATTAAAGAAAGACGGCAAAGTTATAACAGTACATCAGGGGGCTGGTTAGGGGATAAAGCTACAATAGCGGAGTCAAGTTTACAAATAAAGTCAACAATTAATAACACTAATTTTAAACCCGTGCAAAAAATGCACGGGTTGTAACTAATAAAAGACGTTATTATTTGATACATGATTATACTTGATTTTTGTTTATTGTTATCGTGAAACAAACAACAACTTGAATGTATTAAAGTAAAATATAAGTATATGTATATAAGTAGTATGTAGTATTTTTTTTGTAAGATAAATTTTAAATTCAAATTCAATTTAAAATTTGATAAAAAGTTAATATATCTTCATTCTATTAATACAGAAACATTTTCTGCATCCACAATGCACCACGTCATCTTTGCCACTTTTATTTTCATCTTATTTACAAAGCATCAATCCTTAAAATAAGAAACTTTAAGGGACCACTTTGTTGAGGGAATTATTTAATTATGCTAAAAATAACCGCTCATAAAGTCATAAGAATTACATTAACAATTATCTAGGAAAAATTAACACAATGATTTACGTTCAGTTTGAATTTACAACAATTTAAATCATCAATTGATCCATTTCAAATAAAATAAATTTTTATTTATTCTTCCCCTTTCATTAAAACAATGTATTATTCCCCTTTCATTAAAATAGTACTCACATATATTCATAAAAGGGGAAGAATACATAGAATAGGAGGGAGTATTTTTTTTTTTTGTGGTATGTTTTTTTGAATTTCTCATGAGACTTTGATAATGGGCTTAATTTCACCTTTTGTATAATTAATTTATGTGATCTAATCACTGCAATTTAAACTTAAGGGTTTAATCTCACAACTAGTTTTAAACCCATGCAAATTTGCACAGGATTGAATATTGAATTGTTTGACTAAATACACAAGTAGTTAAAAGTGTGATTTAAATAAGATATCATGATATAATTAACATTTCGTTAAGATTGTCTTATAAACCAGATGTGCAATCAAGAGATTGGAAACTACGTATCTAATAAGTAATTTTTGATAGTAAAATGGTTATAGTCTATTACGATTCATATGAACATAATACGACATACGAAATAATTTGTAACCAGCTTACTTAATTATACTCTACTTAACATCAATATTTTTTCTATATCTACTTTTAAAATGGCAAATATGAGCTAGCCAGTGCAAAATAAATATAGCCTCAATTGATCAATAATATAGAGTTTAACCCAAAAAATGGATCCTCCTACAACAATAAATCAATAACCCTCACACATTTTGTACCCCCATTTAATATTACTCCTCTGCTCCCAAGTAATTAACCCTAAAATATGACAAACTCTCCTCTTGATTTAATCTCTCCACTTTTCCCATGTCATCTCTCTCACTCACTAACCCCATAAAACAAATTAAAGCCTACAAAAATTACCATCAAAATAATTATTGCATCACAAATTCATTGTATCATTGAAAAGGATACTTATCTCTCCAAGTATTTAATTTGTCTTATTATATTTTTACCGTTTTGATGAATAATATGTTTTTCTTATTAATTCTGAAAAAAAAAAAAAAAAAAAAAGAACACCAATTTTCGGTTTTTTTGTCGTATTTTTTTTTCTAGTGCCTGTTTTTTTAAAAATAAATATTGTAGTATGAACAATGGATTTTTAGTGTCATCATCAGTGATTTTGTTTATAAATAATTATTATTATCGGTTTTAAATCTTTCAAAACAAATCTTTTACGCAGTATTTTTCCACTATAAACTAAAAGTATGGAGAATTGCTTATCTAGGTTTTTTAAAAACCATAAAGTATGTAAAGAAGGCAAATGTAAGACTATAAATTTTTCGATCATCAAATTTGCTAAATAAAATGGCTAAGCACAACAAACTGTAGGCAAATGAGAGTAATTAATTAAGACTTGAGAAACATAAAATCAGAGGAGAGAGTAATTAAAGAAGCCAAAAAAAATGTGGGGTCAATTTCTCTTTTTTTCCTTCCTTGTTTTCAGGAATCAATAGGAACACAAAGAATGTTTGTGCTTTTATATAAAGTAGATTAGGCAAAGTAATGATGCTCAAGCTATCACTTCCGCGCATATTTGTCTTATATGCAAAAGTAAAACTTTACTTAACCTGTCTTAAGAAAGATTTATATTAGCCATTTGGTTACCCACTAAACAACACAAGAACCTAAATTCATCGAAATTGCAAAATGGGCATATTGTATGGTTACGCCAATTCACATGAATTGCATCTATTTTGCAATAAGACTAGAGAGTGAAGGTAATCAACAAAAAGTGAAATCACGTAAGAGTCATATAAAAGTAGCAAGTTCACAAAGTGCCGAATAAAATAAAGTTACATTATATACCAACAGCTGCCTTAGATCTGTCTTTGTAGAATTATTAATATCGTGTAAGAATTACAAATTTAAAGAAACAAATGAATTAGAGGGAGTACATGATACATTATTTATATATAAAATTTAAATTTATATCAATGAATTTTCACGAGTAAACTAAGATTATTATTTACAAAATGGTCAAAACATACACTCTTCGTCCTCTTTTAAAACTTTGTAAGGGGTATTTTAATAAATATTAAAAACAAATAATTTAATGAGATGAAATAAAAATCTATTTACATTTTACCCAATTAATAATTTTAGATTTTAGATTATACCTTATTTTTTAACTTTATTAATATCAATTATGAAAATACAACCCGTGCATTTTTGCACGGGCATAAAACTAGTTTTGTTAATATAACGTGATTTTCATACATTCAAACCAATATAATAATTTTAACCAATATAATGAATAAATAAATATCTTATATAAACAGGAATGAAAATAACTGTATGTTCTCAGAAAACTTGTCTTACCCTTTAATGTTTAGAGCCCAAAAATTCAAAACATAATATGATTTCTTACGGAGTATACATACACTATATATTTTGAAACTTATACTATGGTTTTTGTATTAGAAATTAGTATTAGTAGTTGTGTCATTTGTATGCAATTATGTAATTTATTTATAATATTCGTAATTGTAATATGTAAATTTTGGAGTGTAAATTTTAATTATACGGAATGTAATAATTCGTGTTTATAATATCTTTTTACGGATGTGTAAATAAGATTAAATAATGATACTCGTATTATACTATGTAATTATTCATTTGATGTTATGTTTAATAAAATTTAGTGTATGAAATAATTAATGAAATTAATAAAAGTAGGAGACAGTAAATAATAATCAACGAATTGAAGGAGAAAGACAAATTAATTCTTAAGCATAAACGTTTTGATAAATCTTGATAAATCTTTTTTTCATCGACCAATAAGAACACTTTAAATGTTTTCGCTTTTATATATAGTAGATTACTGGAAATCCGCCTTACATAAGACTTATTTTTAATAAAATAGTGAATAAAAGACAATTTTCCTTTAAAAAATTTATTCTATTACTTAAACTGATTAAGATTCACAAATAAATATCCCAAATCCATAATTTAACACAAATTCTCATTTTAGAGGAAACTATCCGTCTTAAGGCTTAAGACGGGTCAAATAATTTAACATTTTGTTTTTGTATTACTTATACAATTGAAATACTACTTGACCCGTTTTAACTTATGACAAATATATCCGTCCTACAGAGATTTATCGATAATTTAATTACGGAGTAATCCCTGATGGTAGTGATGTCCTGAGCACTTGCCATATCTCCTAGCTCTTGCCTCTGTCAATCAAACTTCAACTAATCTTTATTAGTCTCACACTCTCACACCTTTATATCCATTTTTTTATCTAACCTCCATAAATGCTATACTCACCCTCTAATTAACCTCGCCTTCTAATCCGATTAACCTAAACTCAAAATTACAGCCGTTTTTCTCATTAATTTTTTTAGTCGGTGAAATCAAGTTATCTAATATAAAAAGGGAGATCTGTATTTGCATGTATCAACAATGACGAAGCACAGGCTTGGCCGAATGGGCCAGGGCCAGGGCAGCCCTGGAATGAGTTATGTAATTGTTAATAGTAATTAAAGCAATGGTTCAACTTGGCAAAGATGATAATTGTTGTTTTATTTTTGTTTTGGTGTTGGTGGTCTTGGGTTCGAATCTTGGTTGACACATTCTCACTTTTATATTTTTTTAAATTCTTAATTTTAAATTAAATTGTCCTATTAAAATGATCTACTTATTCACAAGATAAAATTGGCCAAAAATTTTTAATTAAACCAAATAATATACTTCAATTTGTTATACTTCTTTCCTTATCATGATACTCATGATGATCTAATACTTATGTTAACTTTTGTGACACCAAATGAAACTTTGATAAAAACTTCAATAATAAAGAAAGGCTAGGATCTAAAAAATTTTAACGTGTATGAAACTTCGTTATTACATCGGAAAAAGCAAGTTATAATTTATACATTTTTAAAAATAATCATAATTTCTATTAAAGGTGTGAAGTTAATAGACAATTTTAAATATATCAAATAGAGTAAATTAATAATTACTCCCTTATAAGATTCACTTTTCTAAATTTACTCCCTTATAAGTTGTTTTGCTAAAATTATCCCTAAAGTTACACTTTTATCAAAAATTGCTTCAAAAGTCCAATTTAAGTCACTTATTTTGTCTGTTTTTGAACTCTCCCTCCATTTGTCTACATAGTTTTACCTTTCAAAGTATACTAGTGCACAAACGAAATAAGTTTAAAAATAGACAAAATAAATAATTTAAATTGGACTTTTGAAGCAATTTTTGATAAAAGAGTAATTTTAGCAAAACAACTTATAAGGGAGTAAATTTAGAAAAGTGAATCTTATAAGGGTGTAATTATTAATTTACTCTATCAAATATGATAATTCGTCTTTCGTATGTATATAAATTAAACCGGTCCCCCTTACTATTTGCCCCTAGCTTCGTCCCTGTGTATCAAATACTTAATTTTGGTTAGTAATAATATTTTTTGATTAAGTTTTACAATTTTTTCTATTATAAATGGTCTTATTAAAAGTTTTATAGCAAATAAGTAATCTACAACATTTTTGAGTAATTTTTCTTCCATAATGGAGTTTGTCTATTTATTTTACACGGCTAGACAGAGCTTTGATTTATTCTAATTAATATTTTGATGTTTAGTTCGAACCTGTCTATTACTTTTTGGAGTAGAAATTTTTATGTATTTTATTTAATTGTAAAACCAAGATATACTCGCAGTAAATTGTCGTAAATTATTGGATTATTGTGTTGTACTTAATATGAAGTGCAATTTTAATGATCCAACATATTTTTAGTTTTTAGTTTCTTTGATGTTGTTTACAAAAAAATTATTGATTTTTTTTTATTCCATAGTGATCATAATGTTATTGAAATATAATGACAGGGTAAATCTTGATGTCAGATTGTCAGTTTCAAATAAAAATAAGGAACAATTGAAGTTAATTAGAGGAGAAGATGCTTTATTTGTTTGGGATTTTAGGGAATAATATAGATGACGTGGAGCTCTATGATGCCTTTACTTGTTGGTGTTTTAATAGAAGTAGGATTGGGAGATGTAAATCTATATGATCAAGAGAATATTGATATTTTAAAATGTAATATAAAAAAAACGTTTTTTCTAACGTGTGGTAAAAAGAACCCTAATTGTGGAAAGATTTACACGTTAATCTCCTTAATTATGGTAAAAATGTTAAAATAACAGTACAAGAAAATAGGACTCATGCGACTGCTTCTGACGACTGTATTTAGTCGTCAAATCTCATTTGGCGACTGAAAATAGTCGCTTCCAATCGCAAGTCCTAGTTGCTAAATAGAATTCGGGCGACTGATTTCAGTCGCCAAATTTGACGACTACCAAAAACGTCGCCAAATTAAGGAGATGGCGACTGACTGTCACAGTCGTCGCCAAATTGGCGACTGAAAACAGTCTCCATTTGACTATTTTCAGTCTCCAAATTGGCGACTGAATTTTTCAGTCGCCAAATCACGTTGCTATTTTGCCAAAAAAATCCTTTTTTTTCATGCCATTCATTATCATAACCTGCACGAAACTTTGCTACAATAACAAAAACAACAAGCAAACATTTACAACACCATATAGAGAAACCAACACTCTCATATATAAAATGAGAATCAATCCAAGTTTAGAAGTCTTGAAAAAAGGGAAGAAATCCAAGTTCAAAGATCATCCATCAAAGAGTTTCTAAACATGACTAACATGACCTAAATCAAGTACGAACGAACCCCACTCCGATCCGGCTTGAAAATCGCCACCTCCATCGTGATCTCTAGGATTTTGGGAAAAGGGACGCGAATCTTGGTTGCATGAGTTGAAGAATGAAGGTTTCCATTGCGGCAAACTTTTCCTTCATTATCCGAACTTCTTCATCCCTTTCGGCGTTTTTTCACCTTTCCTCATCTAGCTCGGCTTGTAGTTTACTTACGACTCCCGACTCGTAAGTTTGTTTCGAGCTCGGTTTTAGTAATGTTTTTTTATATAATATAGAATAGTTTGAAGTTGTTGATAATAGAAGGTATTGTTTTTGTAGTGAAATTGTTAATGCTATGTTACTCTACCTCGTCTGCAATTACAGTATGAGTGTCGGATACGCTTATTTATTCGATAAGGTTTCAACTTTTTGATGTTTTGAAATGATTTAGATGCAAGAAAGAAAGTTTTTTTAATGCTTTTATGTGTGAAACTTGTGTTTGCTATTGATAATTTGATGAACAGTCGGACTTGTTTAAGACCGTCCTAACTTAAGACCTCTTACAATTTAATCTGGTGTGAGAGCCGCCTTAAGTCTAGATAAGAATTGGGGTTGATCACCATTGTAGTGTAAGACACGACACGGACGTCCAGTTAGCTGTATAATAAATATCATTTCGATTTAGTATTAGTATGACCAACTTCAAATGAAAACGATTTTGGATCGACATTGTAGTAAGCACCAATAATCAGACTTACTGTTCTTCAGTTACATTTTACTTTAAATTCTTGCTTTAGTTTCCGGAAGTTCATTGCTTTGTTTTGGCTTTTGAGTTCATTTAGTGGGTTTTGTAAGACTAAGCAGGGTGAGAGTAGACGGTCTGTTTGAATGGTATAAAAACAAGTGAATGCCAAACATTGGCCGTAGAAAGTTCTAAGGTGAATTTTTTTTTTATAGTCAAATTTACAGAAATATTGAAATCTGAATAATAAATATGTCTGAACGACCTCGGAAGAACAATGTAGTGAATCTAAATGTAAGGAAAAGTATGAGCTTTTGGCTTGGTTTATATTTTCTAATAACATTCTGTGCTGTCTTTTGTTGTGCGAAATTGTCTAAATATGGCTGAATCTTGTACAGTCCGTAGTTATATTGTGGAACCAACAAGTTAGGATTTCTTCATGTTTGTTTGCCTTTGCGAACTACTTGTTGATTGTATTCTTTCCTTTGATATTGTAGAATGGATTCCGCCATCAAGCACGCTGTCGTCATTAAAATCATGGGATGCACAGGATCAAGGGGTCAGGTGACACAAGTCAGGGTTAAGTTCTTGGATGACCAAAACCGTTTCATCATGAGGAACGTCAAAGGACCCGTCAGGGAAGGTGACATTCTCACCCTTCTTGAATCTGAGAGAGAGGCCTGAAGACTTCGTTGAATGGCGTACGCTTGTTTGTGTGCTGTGGTTGATTTTTGTCGTAGTTTTCATGCTGTTTGTGTTTCTGTTAGCCTTTAAAACTAAACTCTGTCAAGACTTCTTGCTTATGTGCTGTTGTTTCAGAGTTTCGCGTTTTAATCTTTGAAAAACAAGATTATGTGCTCCAGCCCCTAGTATTTTATGATGATTTTGTAAGGATTTATTGGTTTATGGATATGTGCTAATTGCATACTGCGGAGTATGTGCTATTTGTTTACCGTTCTATGAAATCGCTGAATGGACTTTGCCAAAAAGTGTGCTGTTTCGTTAAAATCGTTCTCACGGGGAATGTCGAGGGATCTGTCGGAGAAGGAGACCTCAATGAACTGAAACACCTTACGCTTGTTCATGCATTCCAATTGAATTTTTTCGTAGTTTCTGTGATGTTTACCAAATAAAATTTCAGTGTTGTAGCAAATAGCAAGAGTTTTAGGTTATTGAAAAGAGATTGAAGGGAAAGCTTAGCATGTATCATGTCATCCAAAAGTATTTACACGAACACAAATACATCAGTTTAGTAACAGACGACAGTAATGATTCGAAATGGCCCAACACAATAACAGGCTAACTAATGCAAAACCGTCCCTCAAGTTAGACCAGGAAGATTAAGAACATTCATTATGCAAAAATGATGATCGAGTTGCGGCTTTCCCAACACTTGAGTAAAGATATCAGCAACATGTTCATGAGTCGAAACATAAAGAAGTGAAAAACATAAAGATTCAAGAGCACCGATAGTCAAAGTATCTCTCCGTCAAGCTCTCTACCCGTCGAGAACAATGACTTTTTTTTCCTATGACATCTCTACGTGCAGGCAGATTTTTTTTTTTATCTTTATTTAACCTATTGATTTTTTATTACAAACATTAATACTACATCTACATCTAGTGATAACATAGTTGGATCATGGAGTTGTATTCGATTATCATGTAGGAGACGTTTTTGGAATGGATTATATTTACTATAGTCTACAGGCTACAATTTGTAGCATTTCTCAAACAATGACCTATTAACAATCATAATAAATTTTTTTCCATATGAGTGTTGACGAAACACACCTGTCGCAAGCTTGCGACGAGTCAAATCCCTCTCACAAAGAGCAAGTGGCAAGGCAAGTAGGGCGCTCCATTTGCACCCCATTTGCCCCCCACTTGCTCTTTGTGAGGAGAATTTGACCCGTCACAAGCTTACGACTGGTCGATCCGTCACAAATGAGAATTTGTGATATTAGAGTGGAGGGAGATTTCAAATATGGGATCTATTGTTTACATACCTCTATATTAATCACTAGAATAAGACATTTTTGGCAAATGGAACATGACAACCAATTCATTGTAACCTTTTACCAAATTGTTAATTACTTAATTGTCTTTTAGAATTACAAGGAATTAAAATCTACCTTCTTGTCTTTGAACTTTTAGAATCAAATATGCTACTCCTTCCCATTAACTTGATCATAGAATTTGTTTTTCACACCAAAATAAAGAGCACAATTTCTCATTTTTCGTTTGTGACGGTAACAAGTTTGTGAGCTTTTACTAGTGGCAAGTAGCAGAGCAAGTGCAAGAGAGAATTGTGAGAGGTCACAAGTTTGTGACAATCACATACGAGATTTGCTGGAAAAAAAAAATCTTCAACATAATGATTGTTGACTAAAATACCCTCACCAAAGTTACTCCTAAGTACGGATGACAATGGGCAGTCTGGGTAGAATCCTATAAGTTTTAAGACCCATTTACGTAATAACAATGATGGGTCCAAAATGACAAGACCCATATCCAAACCCCACAAATCTAGGTAACCATGAGGGTCCAAAATGTTTTAAAAAATTTGGCTTAGCCAAGTTGGTATACTTGACATAATAACAATATTGTTGGACTACTATGTGGCCGTATACGTTGATTATTTCCAAAAAAATAATTATAATTATTAATTAAATATGGGTATAGGGAAATTCAGAGGGATACATTTAAATATAATTGAAGATGAGAGAAAGTTGGAGAGAGAAAGTTCTAACTTTGGGGATCTAGGGTTTTGTGCAAAGGCCAAAATCAATTTTAAATCTCATCTTTCCACATTAAATTCAGTAGTAAATAATAGACATTGGTATTATTAAACAATCTAATATTCTAGTATTTTGGTAGTTAATAACTGTTAGGATGTCTCCAAAAATTAACAAAAACAAAAATAGTGCTACGAATACTGCTCAGCGAACAAAGGAGATAGTTGGAATACAGCAGGATGTTCTTCATGCTCTTCGACAGGAACATGAAGAAGAAGGTCACACAAAAGAAGGTGTTGAGGAAGGTGGGTGGCAGCAGGTTGTCAATCGGTCAAAAAGGAGAGACAATGGTAGCAGTTCTAGTTCCAAACTGCCTACTATTAGTGAAACGGAGGTGGTGGAAACAGAAGTGATGGCAAGTGTATCGAAACCTATCTTAAAGCTTGATATTGCTGATGTCCAGGAGGAGATTGATTTTTGGTCAACGGCGGTTTATGGATATGTTATGGGTGCTAACCCCCCCAAAGGAGTATTGGAAGGGTATTTAAGGCGTGTTTGGAAGGATTATAGTATCACTAAGGTATCTTTTCTACCTAATGGTCTTTTTGTAGTTAGGTTCGCCAGTATGGAGCATTCGAGTCTTGTTTTGGCTAGAGGTATGATGTTGTTTGATGGAAAACCAGTCATTGTACGATCATGGGACCCCAATGTTAAGATTACGAAGGTCTCGGTGAAACGGGTTCCTATCTGGGTCAAGTTAGTTGGTCTGGATTTAAAGTTCTGGGGGACTAAGTGTTTGGAGAAATTGGCAGCCTTAATTGGTAAATTCATAAGCATTGATGATATTACTTCTCAAAGGACTTTCCTGGGTTATGCGCGGGTCATAGTTGAGGTGGAAATTGACCAGGAATTCCCTGATCAGATTCACTTTCATGATGAGCAAGGCAAGGATATCTGTGTTGGTATTGAGTATGATTGGTTGCCCATCATATGTAAGAGTTGTAGTGGAGTTGGACACAGTGAAAAGGTGTGTAGGAAAGGATATGGGATTCAGAAGAAGAATGTTACATATGCTGTGCAGAAACAGGTTTGGCAGAAGAAGGAGGTTCAACCCTCTGTTATTGATCCTATAGAATTCCCTGCTTTGCCTGTAAGTGGGGGACCTAAAACTATGCCTGCAGTGGGTAATAGCTCTTTGCTGACTACTCCTATTCACAGTGGTCAGACTTTGCCATTTACTCCTGCTAGGATTATTTCTAAAATAACTAGGCATGAATCTAGGTTGCCTGAAGATAAGGATGTGAATTTTATGATGAGTTTTAATGCTGCTTTGTCTGGGTGCTCTGAACTGGTGGATAAAGGGGGTGGCACTGTGTCTGTGCTTCCAAATGACTAAGTTTGGAGTATGGAATATTAGGGGGCTCAATAGTATCAAGAAACAGAAAGATGTTAAATGGTTTTTGCATCATCATGATATTGAACTATTTGGCCTCCTTGAGACCAGAGTGAAACCTGGTTCTCTAAATAGAGTTATGTCTAATTTCTGTCATAATTGGTCTATTTTTCATAATGCTAGCTTTCATTCGAATGCTAGGATTTGGGTTATTTGGAAGAGTAGTAAAGTTAAGGTGGTTATGTTGGAGTGTGGTGCTCAATTTATCCACTTGCAGGTAACTGATTGTGTGACTGGTCATCTGTTTTATATAACTTTTGTGTATGGATTCAATAGGAGTGAGGAGAGGATGGAGCTTTGGGATAGTTTACATAGGTTGGCTAGGACTGAGCCTTGGTGTGTTTTGGGGGATTTTAATAATGTTCTCTATCCTAATGAGAGGATTGGGCTGGCTGTTAGAGATAGTGAAGTGATACCCTTTCAGAATGCTGTTACTTTGTGTGAACTTCAAGATATGAAAACTACTGGAGCTTTTTTCACCTGGAATAATAAGCAGAGTAGTGATAAGAGAGTGTTTAGTCGTATTGATAGAGTTCTTATTAATGATAATTGGTGTAGTAGTTGGCCTGATTATTTTGCTCACTTCTTTCCTGAAGGCTCTTTTGATCATTGCCCTTGTGTCATTGAGTATGGTGAGGTGAAGTTAACTAACAGAAGACCTTTCAAGTTCTTTAATATGTGGACAAAGTCTTCTGATTTTATGTGTATTCTGAAAGCTGGGTGGCAACAATATGTTCATGGTTCTTTTATGTTTAGAGTTGTGAAGAAAATGAAGAATATGAAGGTGCAATTTAAAAGGCTTAATAAGGAGTTATATGCTGATATTGAAAGAAATGCAGACATTGCTTTTAATAAGGAGTCAGCTTATTTTGCAAGGTGATCCTGTGAATGTAAGATTTATGGATGCTGAAACTCAAGCTAGGGAAAGCTTTGTTCTGCTGGATGCTGCTCGTGAGGAATTTCTTAGTCAAAAAGCTAAGTGTTCATGGGCTAAAGAAGGGGATACTAACTCTTCTCTGTTTCATCAGGCTATTAAACAAAGACAAATCAGGAACAAAGTGCTTATCATTGAATCTATGATGGGAGTGGTTTGTAAAGAACCAGATCATATTATTCAGGCTTTTGAGGATTTCTACAAAGATCTTTTGGGGAGTTCCAAGGGGACCTCTTGTTTTTTTCCTCATATTGTGCAGAAAGGAAGTAGGGTGGATGATGATCTTTGGGAGAGGATGTGTAGGATTCCTGGTGAAGAGGAGATTAGGAAAATTGTTTTCTCTATTCCAAATGACAAGAGTCCTGGACCTGATGGCTATACTAGTTGCTTCTTTAAAGCTGGTTGGGAGGTGTTGAAGGAAGAGATTACTCATGCTATTCAGGATTTTTTCCATACTGGTAAGCTTCTCAAACAGGTTAATGCTACCAATTTGGTGCTTATTCCTAAGATTGAGCATCCTATCAATGTTACTCAGTTCAAACCAATTGCTTGTTGTAATGTACTCTATAAGATTATTTCTAAAATCCTTTGTGAGAGAGTCTCTATAGGCCTTGGTCATGTCATTAGCCCTAATCAAGCTGCTTTTATTAAGGGTAGGAGTATAATGGGTAATATTCTAATAAGTCAGGATATTGTCAGATTGTATACTAGGAAAAGTGTTTCTCCTAGATGTTTGATGAAGATTGATTTGAGGAAAGCCTATGACTCTATTGAATGGGATTTTATTGGAGATATGCTGTTACATTTAAATTTTCCCCCTAAGTTGATTGGCTGGATTATGTGTTGTGTGACTTCCCCTACCTATTCTGTTGTGATCAATGGTTCCCCTCATGGTTTTTTTCCTGGTAAGAGAGGTCTAAGGCAAGGTGACCCTATATCTCCTATCCTGTTCACCATCTGTATGGAGTATCTTAGTAGACTGTTGGAGGAAACTAGTGCCTTGCCTAGGTTTAGATTCCATCCTTTATGTAATAGGATTAAGCTGAATCATCTCATGTTTGCTGATGATGTCTTGCTGTTCTGTAAAGGGGATCTAAGCTCTATTGTTGTCATAAAGGAAACTTTCACCTGTTTTTCTGAAGCTTCTGGTTTGCACATAAGTTCTGAGAAATCTGAAATTATGTTGAATGGAATAAGTTCAGGAAATGTGGATGTAATTTTGAATTACACTGGTTTTAAAAGAGGTAATCTTCCTTTTAAATATCTTGGGGTTGCTATTTCTCATAAAAGATTATCAAAGGTTGATTGTCATGTTCTGGTGGAAAGAATGGTGGCCAAAATTAGAGGGTGAAATAGTAGGAAAATATCTTATGCTGGCAGACTTGTGTTGGTGAAGGCTGTTTTGTCTACTATACATAATTATTGGTCACAAATTTTTGTACTACCTATGGGAGTTATGGATAGAATCAAGGCCTTATGCAGGAGTTTCTTGTGGAGTGGGTATGAGTCTTCCTCCAAAGCTCTTGTGGCTTGGGATGTGCTTTGTAGGGGTAAGAAGCAAGGGGGTCTGGGAATTATTGATAGTTGCATTTGGAATGTAGCTGTTATTGGTAAGCTGGTCTGGTGGCTGGTAATTAAGAAAGAGCACCTGTGGATTAAATGGGTGGATAATATATATCTGAAAGGTAATCCTTGGCTGGAGTATGAACCTTCTAATAACTCTTCTTGGGCTTGGAGGAAAATCTGTGAGATTAAGAATAGATTTAAGGTGGCTTTTTCACATCAACAATGGTTGGGGACTGATGATGGTTACACTATTTCTAGAGGATATGAATGGCTTGGAGGTTCTGTTACTACTGATTCTGTGCAGTGGTTCACTGAAGCTTGGAATAGATATAATGTTCAGAAGCATGCTTTCTTTATTTGGCTGCTGAAACAGGAAAGACTGCTGACTCTAGATAGACTGAGTAGGTTTGGTATCTCTCAAACAATCACCTTCTATATTTGTGAGGATGGTAATGAATCTCATCAACATCTGTTTCAAGAATGTTACTATGTTAGGAGCTGTCTGCATTTGCTCCTTGGATGGCTGAAGCTGGGTATGGGGCATCCTGTTAATGCTGGTCAAATGCTGAGGATTAGAAGAGTTTCTGGATTCAGAAGGTTATTGTATTGCTCTCTTGTGAATGCTCTTATGTATAATATATGGCAGGTCAGGAATACATGTTATGCTGAAGGTCATGTTCCTAGACCTCAAGCTCTGATTGCTCGGATGCAGAAGGAGTATAAAATTCATATAACTGGAATGCAGATGAAGGGACTTAAAAGGAGTGATATTGATTGCTGTAGAAGTTTAGGCCTCCTCTAAGTTTTGCTTTGTTGGTGTTTGTTGATGTAATGTGTGGATTATAGATATTTAGATATCTCAAAACTGATTATGTATTAAAGGTTACCTCTTTGAGGTGTGATTAATGATTACTTACATTTTCACAAAAAAAAAAATATGGGTATAGGGTAGGATATGGGTCTAGTTAGATATATCCATATCCAATCCCTTTTTAAAATCACGGGCCCAATGTGCCAAAATTTTGGATCCATATCCTACCCAGGATCCACGGTCATCCATATTCCTAAGTTATACCAACACAAAATCCGTGATCTTTACCCTTACATCAAAAATCAACCCACCGCAACTGCCACTCAAACAACCCCATCCTCCACCGGCAGTAGCATCGCCAACTTCAACCACCACCATCCATCTGAAACTTGTGTCGACCAGCCTCAATGACCCACCTCCATCAGACCAGAAAATCCCACAAATTTAAAGTCCCACCTCCAATTTTCAAGGAGGATGACCTTATAGTTACACGGACCAGATTTGGGGAGTCAGGGGCTGTGGTCAAGACAACCAACGAATACCAGCGGAACAATTGGTGAGCTTGCTAATTCGAGCAAGACCATGGAGCACCAATGCTAAGTTGTTGGAGCCTTGGAGGATAAGGATAGATACAAGTAATGGGGTAATGACGTGGGAGAGAGGGAGGGAGAAAGGGAGAGAGAGAAATAAGGTATGGAGCCCGTGACGGATAATTCAGCGAGACTTGTCGACGAGTATCAAGCCTGTGGACATACGGTATCGATGACTACCAAGCCGGTGAGGGGTGGGTGGGATTGGATATAGAAAATTGGTAAATTAACAAGTCACAGTGTATTAATAGGTGTTGATAATTTAATATGCTAAAAAATGATTCAATTAGAATGAGAATATGCAACCTCTGTTACTACTTCACACTAATGTCAGGCAAGAAACAGTGTCAAAGCATCCAAAATAGATGTCGAGTTGGACACTAGGATCGAACATACGACAACCACCAAAGCTAAGGTGTCGAAGGGGCAAACATACAGTAAGAGTAAAAATAAACATACAGCAAGAGTAGAAAATAAACAATCTCTTCCGTCTAAACAACTTTAAATTCAAAAAAGGATCCAGAAACAGCATTGGAGCAAAGTATAAATATTGATCATAGAACAGTTTAGAGAAAAACGAGACTAGCTTCTTTAAGGAAGTGCATCTATTCTCCAAGATTACTAACAAAAACACAATGCCTTCAACACAAGGCTCAACAAATCTGATACTCATTAAAAAAGCCTACATATTTCAGAAATAGAAGCAGACCACAATCCTTCTGGACTTAACGATTAGCCTTGGCGACTCTTTCAATCTCATCCTTCTTCTTGATAGCATAACTGAAACAAAATGAAACACAACAATATACGTCTCAGTGTTCCATTCCCGCTAACGATAATAGAACACACGACAACATTAAAGAATTTTGACAAATCAGCATCAACAAAAGCACAAAAACTATTTGGACAGCCTAATGAAACTCAAAGATGCATTTGTTGTATTGGATGTAATTGTCCAAAAGACTCGTTTGGGTTGGAGTTAATGCTTAGTTGGTTATAACGAAGTTGGTTGCTGAGGCAGTGAAGGTGTTGATGATGGTAAAAGTACTAAAGTATACATGTTGTGAAGGAAGCTATTAGCGCCAACGAGGATAAGAAAAAACTACCAATCACACTTTCTACGGGTTCCTACTTTCCTAGGTTTTTAGGGATAGTTTTGATTTTTTTTCTACCATTACTGCAACAATTAGTTAATTACTCATAAAAATCAAGCCTTTGAGAGCAGGAAATATACCTGTTTGATGAACCCTTGGCAGCATTGATGAGCTCATCAGCAAGGCACTCAGCAATAGTCTTGATGTTCCTGAAAGCACTCTCACGAGCACCTGTTGTCAGAAGATATATGGCTTGATTGACCCTTCTCAATGGAGAAATATCAACAGCCTGACGTCTCACAACACCAGCCGATCCAATTCTGGTAGCATCTTCTCGGGGACCACTGTATTGGACAACAATTTGTTAAGATATCAGAAGTACAGGTAAATGCCCATTAATCAGATGTCAATGATAATGTGACAGCAGCGTTAAATATAGACAATTATGCTCTGTTTCATTCTACTGACGTGGTTAGCTAATGTTGAAAGGGAACGGGAATGAAAAGTGGAGAATGGCTCAAGTCAGTACCTGTTGATGATGGCATCAACGATAATCTGAATAGGGTTTGTCTCAGTTAGGAGGAAAATGATTTCCATGGCATGCTTCACAATCCTCACAGCCATCAACTTCTTACCATTGTTACGGCCGTGCATCATGAGACAGTTGGTAAGTCTCTCAACAATAGGGCATTGGGCCTTCCTGAAACGCTTCATTTGGTACCTCCCGGCAGTGTGAGGCACATAGGTTGCATGTTTAACAGCAGATACACCGATGTAATCAGCTAGGGCAATGTCATTAACCTACAGAGTACACAAAGCTTGTAACGACAACAAGACATCAGCTTCTACAAAATTAAATGACAATCTAAAAATGCAAACAAAGTCAGAACTCTGGGGGGACAGTATCGTGTCTCGAGACTAAACTCTAAAAGTATCATCCGCAAGACTTCGAAACAACACTTCTATTTAACCATTCCAATCGCACCATAGATTCGGCAAAAAAAAACAGAAGAGATTGCTTTATAACAAACAAAAATTATAGCAAAATCTCCAAAAGCAAAAACAAAATAAGCTCAATTCAGAAATTTAACAAACAAGAATAAAGCAGTTTTAAAAAAGGGAAATTATATCTTCGATACAAAGAATATCAGATAGCTTCAACTTAACATAGTACGAGTATCATTCATTTACACCAAGAAAACACGGGCAGCACATCACTCGCCTGTCATAATCCGCATAAATGTTAATCACACATGTCCTCAACACTATTCAGCTACAAAACAAAATAGCCTATCAATTAGACTAGGCAAATTCTCATTTGTGACGGACGATTTTCATCACAAGTTGCAAGTGGCAGAGCAATTGTGAGAGGTCACAAGCGAGACTTTCTGATTAAACTAATGAAGCAATTCCATAAAAAAGGAATTTACAACTTCATAACAAAAATACACAAAAATTAAATAAAAGGAGCAGAGCAATCACCCATTGTAATCCACAGAAATGTATATCACAATTTCCCTTATCACTAATCAAAAAGCACGTCGAAGATTAAAGCAACGCTAACAAATCGACGAAAAAGCACTATCAGAATACCAACTTCCAGCAGTCAATCAAACAAAGATGATTCATTTCATCTTGTTTCACATTAATCATTGTTAATATTAAACACATCAACAAAATTAATAATTTCCCTGTGTTTATCCTAATGAATTTGAAATATGTATACAATCAAATGAAATATAAATTATCCAACATTTTAAATATAAAGAGAACATGATAATCATAACAAAAAAATATATATTCAACAAATAATTGGACAAATAAAACAAAGCACAAACATTTAAGAACAACAAAAACATAAATTAAGCAAAAAAAAAAAAAAACAAATAAATCGAAAGAATAAATAGATAAAAAAAAGAAGTACCGCGATATCATCAAAGACCCATTTTCCAAAGAGCTTAACATCAGTAAGAGAAGCATCGCCCGACACAGCAACTGGTTCAACTGCAACATCCGACATCTTTCGATTCAAACAAAGAAAAACCACAAATCAGAGTTATTAATCAATGTATGTAAACCATAGATTAAACGAATTGCAGAAAATAATGAAATTGATTTGAGAAATTGATTGAAATACCTTTGCTGCAGGAGGATTAGGGTTAGGATAAAAGAAATGAGGCACCTAAATTGACGTGAAATTGCTTGGGTTTTTGAGTGTAATGGAGGTGAGTGATTATTTGGGTTTGAGAAGTTGGGTTAGGTGGGGGAAATGGGCTACCAAATAAGGAGGGGGGACCGGAACCGAAATCGAATCGATTAAGGGGGAAAATCCGATTTTAATCAACTTTTTAAATTGTTTTTTGTCGAACACTATCTGAGAAAACGAATTTTCGAACACAACAGTTGAAAGAGAAATTTGTTCAACACAACTTTTTTTTGCCAAACACGACATTTTTGCCGGAGTTTGACCAGCAATTGAGTGATTTTCAGTCGATGTTTGAAATAACAAATTAGGTCGATTTGAGTTGTTCTTGAACTCGTTGAAAATGTGGGAGTATTTATTTATATAGGGTTTGTCAACACGATGGTCAAATGAGGTCTTATGTGTGGCCGATTGGTGTATAAAGTAAGGCTGGTTAGAGATGGTCAATTTACTCGCTCTTCCCCCCATGAGGGTTGGTTCACCCCCTCGAGCCACTTCTTGCAACCAACAACCACTACAAACAACACAATCACGAAAAACCTTTTACTCTCTTCTAACTACATCCCAAATTACTTTACACCCGCTGCAAACCCTGAATTACAACATTCCTCTCTGACCACCTTACTTTACACACGAATCGACCACACATAAAGCTAAGCCATCTTTTACCACCGTGTTGACTATACCTGTAAAAAATGTACTACCTTTCTAACGAGTCCAATAACTCTTCAAACCGACCTCGTTTGTTGGCTCAAACATTGATTGAAAGTTACCTCATTTCGTGTGGTCAAAGTTGGGCGAAAATAGAGAGTCCTCCTGCGAAAATGTCGTCTTGACAAACAAAATTAATAAAGGTTGTGTTTGACAAACTTCTCTTAAATATGGTGTTTGGATTTCCTTTTTTTTTAAAGTCGTAATTCAACAAAAAAAACTCTTTTTAAATTCAGTGTTGTTCCTAAATAAAGAAAGCACAAATTGTTTTATAGGACCATTTTAACCACAAGACCAACGCCATAACACAAAGTCCAAATATAATAATTATTATATTTATACAAAATTGTTTTATTTTAATAACTTAATGTTGTATTTTGATTGTTTGCACATTAAAATAGGTCAATATTCTATCATAAAATGTCGGGTTATCAAAATAAAATTAAAATAATAAAATTAAAAATTAAATATTGTTCGACTACTGAGTGTACTCGGCCAAACGTCCTAGAGTGTCAGCTTCATACTTGGGCATGTTTTGTGACACTCGAGTCGAGTGGATAACGAACTTGATTTAGTGGGCGTCACTCGGCTGAAATGCCGCATGGGACACGATCGAGTCAGGTTGATTTTCCAATGTATTTCTTTTTGTTTTGATCATGGGTTTAATGGTTTGTTTAAATAGTGATTCTAAACCCCTCGTAATCAGTTTTAAAGCCTTAAGTTCATTTTCTAACCCATATTACTCATTTATTAAACCTGCGGTTGTTTTTTGGGTTGAAGAGTAATAGTTGCGGCGATTGTGGTGACGAGGGTGGGGTGGTGATTGTAGTAGTGGGTTTCTTGGTGGTGGGAGATGACTTTGTAGATGGTTTATTGTGATAGTCGGAGGATACTCTGATGGCTGGATAAGTGGGCTCGAGAAGGGTATTATAAACAAGGGTATGCGGTTAACTTTGCAACTTAAAATTTACCAATTAAAAAATCTATACAATTGAGTGGAATATCCCAAAATGAAAAGTGTATATTATGATAGAGCAAAATATAGTAAGTATTGAATTAAGGACCACGAGAAGGCCACTTCCCTACCACCAGACCCAAGCTCAGGCTCAGACTACTTAGCCCTAAAAGCATATCGAAATCATCTTTTGAAAACATATACTAAATCCCAAGGTCCCCGAGGCTTGAAACAACACCAAGTTAAGACATTATTCATGACAGATGTCAACGCTTGACGCCCTAAGCTGATGCGACGTCATCAGTACTGACATATCCACATGTGCATCTCCACTATGCACTATTGTTCTTTATAAATACAGGAGACTTGTTTTTTTATGTAAGGTATGTAATCTCAACTCTCTAAGCATTTCTCTCATTATAATAGTCGGTTCGAGGTAACTTCTCACAAGAAACCTATTCCTCCCAAACTCCCAAGAGTGAAAAAGATACGACTTCGCCATCGAAGAGGTTTTCCTCGGAACCCCTGAAACTAGGTTTGTTCATGCTTTCAAGTGCAAGTAAGAAGATGAATAAATCCAAGGACCTTGTGATGAGGAAGCCAATCATCGGACCAAGCTTAATATTAACATCATCCAAATCACAAATTAGTCTCGCGTGTAAATCATACTTACCATTGAAAGGGGTTGTACCTCAAACAATTAGGTTCGTGACAAAAAAAGCCTTGCACAAAATGCTTTTATTATGAAATGTTATCATTAGTTTTTTTATATAAGAAAATCACTAAAAGACAAAAGTGTGCTACGAAGATGAGAATTTTGAAATTAATGAATCATCATACGACATCCATAAATGTTGAAAAAAAATATCATAAAATATATCAAAAAGACGAGAAATGTGCAATTAATAAATCGTCATACGAACTGTAAATGTTGAAAAAAAAAAATCATAAAATATATCATAAATGTTGAAAAAAAATAATCATAAATGTTGAAAAAAAATACTCTGTATACCATAAAATCATACTTACCATGTCGCTCTGATGTATAATTTTATTTGTGAACAAGTCCATTGTAAAGTGGATAGTGGCCAGTGGGTGTTGTGGTTAATGGGTGGCTATAAACTAAAAAAAAAAAAAAAAGATTACCAATACATGACCTAGGTAGCACCAAAATGGTCACGGACACAGAACACGAAACTTGATACATCTCGTGAAATTTAGGATACAGGCCACGCGATTAAATTTACGTAGTGTTATCATTAGTTGAAAACACGGACACAGGACATCGACATTGATTGAAAACATGTTTTTATTAAGAAATGTTATTATTAGTTTTGAGCGTGAACGATGCTTCCGATACAAACTCATGACAACCACCTCTCGCTTAGTACTGGCAAGACCTGACAAAATTGAAGAGACCAACCAACGCACAAACGGAGGACCCGACCATGACTCGTAAACTAAATTCATCTAGCCCAATATGATCCAAAATGTTCTTTGTTGCACACCGATCATTAGCTAAAAATTGGCAAGACACTCCAAGAATCGGACATGCGACTACCACCAAAGTGTGTGAGAGACAAACATATAGCAATAGTAGAAAATAAACAACCTCTTCTGTCTAAAACAACATTGAATTCAGGAAACGATCTAGAAACAGCATTGAAGCAATGTATATTGATAGGCGATTCAGAAGAAAAAAAAGGAGGATAGCTTCTTCAAGGAAGAATCTATTCTCAAAGATCACTAACAAAAACAGTGTCTTCAACATAGGGCTCAACAGATGTGATACTTGTAAAAAAACCTAGATATTTCAGACATAGAAGCAGAACACAATCCTTCTGGCCTTAACGATTAGCCTTGGCAACTCTTTCAATCTCATCCTTCTTCTTGATTGCATAACTGAAATAAAATGAAACACGAAAAAATAAGTCACGGTATTTCAAGCTAACGACAATAAAACACACCACAAATTAGCATCATCAAAAGCAGAGATACTCTTTGGACAACCTAATGAAGCTCCAAGATGCCGGTTTGAAGGATGCGTTTGTTGTACTGAATGTAATTGTACAAAAGAATCAAAAATAATATATTTGCGCAGGAAACGGTGAAAGAGGTGATGGGGTGGTATACTGGTATAATATATATTGTGTAGGGAGCCATTAACATCAACGAGGATAACAAATAACTACAAATTACATTTTCTAAGGGTTCGTACTTTCCCAAGTAGTGTGTTTTTTTCTACCATTAGCAGCAATAAATAGTAAATTACTCATAAAAATCAAGCACTTTAGAGTAGGAATTATACCTGTTAGAAGAGCCCTTAGCAGCATTGATGAGCTCATCAGCAAGGCACTCGGGCCTCAGCAATAGTCTTGATGTTCCTGACACTACTACAAATTCATGCAATAACAACGCCCCATCAACAACGCATACTCACGAAAATAAAGAAAAACCGTTGTGGAATGGATAATTATTTTTCCGCGGAATTTTATTAAACCTAATAACAACGGTATTAGTTTTTCGAACGTTGTTATTAGTTTTAACAACGGGGTGAACTAAAATAACCGTTGTAAATAAATAAACTAATAACAACAGTTTATTCTATAACCGTTGTTATTAATTTGGCGCGAAATAAGGAAAAGTAATAACAACGGGCACGAACAAACCCGTTGTTATAATGTGTTATTAATTTGGCGCAAAATTTGGCGTAAATTAATAACAACAGATATGATTTTGTTGTACGTTGTTGTTAGTTGTAACAACGGGTATAACTTTGTTAACCGTTGTAAATAAGTAAACTAATAACAACGGTTTACTATGAATAATAACCGTTGTCAATATTTGTTAATAAAGATGAAAAAAACACACAACACTAATAATACTGTACTGCAACACAAAAACACAAACACAAAGCGATTATACTGCAACACAAAACCACAAACACTAAGACATACTCCTTGATCGTCTCTTTGTCATCATCTCCGTCTGCTATTTCTTATTAATCAGGTATTCTAATAATTTTGCTTTATTGATTTCCTGAATTTCGTTTATTTGTGAATTAGTTGCCTTATACATTGCATTTTCTGAATTAGTTGGCTTATTATTGAAGTAGTTTTAATTAGTTGGATTTTCTGAATTACTTGGCTTACTATATATACTACGAATGTAGATAAATGACTCGAACTTGGATGAATGCTGCGAATATGAGTGACCCAAAATATAAGGATGGTTTAGCTGAATTTTATGAAGTCGTTGCGAACAATTTGAATGGTTCTTCTAGTATTCCATGCCCTTGTGAAAGATGTGGTAATATTAGGTATATGGCTATTCCGGACGTTAAAATTTACCTAGAAAAGTATAGTTTAGTCGATCCTATACCCGTTGGATTTTTCATGGGGAATCATTAGAGGAAGAGAATAATTTTGAAGAAGATGATCTTGAGGTATACGAAAGGATAACTGATGATCCCGAGTTTG
>JAIUZE010001833.1:0-51555 GCA_022085475.1 Heliosperma pusillum | reverse complement strand
TCGACCCCGACTTCCGCTATCGCATTAGTTGGGTTTCATAAATTGTTTTGCTTGACCGGTACGCGACAAATCGCTCATCAAATGGCGCCGTTGCCGGGGATGGCGTAAGGAAACTCGTAGTTTGTTTTGTGTCTTAGATTTAGCCAAGTTACTTGTTGTTTTTGTTGGTTTTTAGTTGTTAGATTATTTGTAGAGTGCCTTGCCTTATTGTCTTTCCCTAGTGTGCCCAAAAACACACTAGGAGTCTAACTTGTTTTTGAGTTGCTTTGAGTGCATGCCTAGAGGTGAAGGTTCGTTCTTGAGCCATCCGGAACCCGAAAGGTTGTTTAGGACTCTCCGTGCCAATACACTTGCTCGGGTTAGGAATTCAAGAAGAGTTAGCCATCAACAAGTCAATACTTCAATTGCTTCTACATCCACTCCAACAATCGATTACCCACAAAACAACACCATTGAACCCATATTTGAAAACCCCTTCTACAATACACAACAAAATACACCACCAAATTCACCACCTACCATACCTCAACAACAAAATCAACCACAAATGACAACTTTACGTGATCGTAACCGTCCCAACCACGATGATACCCAATCTCCAATCAACTTCGGTGTCTTGGCCCCAAATAATTTTGAGATTCACCCGGCTCAAATGAGTTCTATTGAGCGGGATAGCTTTGGAGGCCTCCCCGATGAGGATGCTCATTCCCACTTGAGAAAATTCAAAAGTAGGGTAGGAATCATGAAGAGGAATGGTGTGCCCGAGGAAACTCTTTGCCTCATGTTGTTCCCATTTTCCCTCAAAGACCGGGCGGAGAGGTGGTTGAATAACCATCCTCCAAACACTTTCACCACTTGGGATGATTTGGCTAAGGAGTTCCTAAGCAAGTACTACCCCGCTTCCAAAACGGCGATGCTAAGGAATGAGATAACAACCTTTCAACAAGAGGATGGAGAATCCTTAGGAGAGGCATGGGATCGGTTCATTGATTTACTTGCCCGATGCCCTCATCATGGAATCGCGGATTGGTATGTCACTCAAACATTCTATCAAACCCTCCTCCCTCAAACCAAGGCTATGGTGAATGCTTCCGCGGGGGGAAGTTTTGATCATTTGAATGACCAACAAGGGGCGGCATTGATTAAGAAGATGGTTGAGTCGGAATCTAGCTATGGTACTAGTTCTAGAGGAAATAGCTTGAGGAGGAGTTCTAAGCACCCAAGTGAGAACTTCTCAAATGCGGATACCAATGCCAAGATTGATTTGCTCACACAAACTTTTACAAAGGGTTTTGCCGAGCTTCAAAAAGCTCAAAATCAAAGTCAAGGCCATCATGTGAATGAAGCTAGTGGGTCTTATGCACCTCCCATGGTGGAAGCTTATCAAACCCCCACTTGTGAAATTTGCAATGGATATGGACACACCTTTGAAGTTTGTGGGAACAATTTTTCTTATAACCATGAAGGTGCAAATGACTACCAACATGTGAATGCTTTTCAAGGAGTCAACAACAACCCACAGCCCCCAAGGCCTCAATCCCAAAATCAAGGAGCTTACAACCCAAATTCAAATTTCTATCATCCAAGCTCAAAATTTCACCCAAACATGAGTTACAAAAGCCAAAATGTCTTAAACCCTCAACACACACAAACTCAACCTTCCAACCCTCCGTGTTTTTCCCAACCTAGAGGAGGAGGTCAATTTTCTAGAGGAAACTATAACAATCAATTCAACAACTCTCAACAAGGTCAAGGATCCAACCAATTCCAAAATCAACACTTCAATGATCAAGGTTACAATAACCAAGGTAACTGCCAAAACCAAGGTAATTGGAATCAAGGTCAAGGAAATTGGAATCAAAATCAAGGGAACCAAAACTTCAACAATCAAGGCCAAGGTAATTTTTACCAAGGCAATCAAAACAATCAAGCAAGCCAAGGGGTTTCCGATCAATCTTTCCAAGGCCAAGGGCCAAATTTCAACAACAACCAAGGGTCAAATTTCAACAATCAAGGTTCAAGGGGGCAACAAGGAAATTTTAACAACAACCAACAAGGAAACTTTAACAATCAAAGAAACAACAACCAAGGTTCAAGTAGTCGGAATGACTATGCTTTTGCCCTTCCTTTGACAAATCAACCCCACCAAGAGAATGATCCTTCAATAAGTGAAGTTTTGCAATTAGTCAAAAACATGGAAATCCAAAACAACTTGACTTTGCAAAATGTCACCAATGCTCACAAGAAAGAGGGGAGGGAATTAGAAGCTAGGTTAGCTTCTCAAGCTTTGAACAATCCTCAAAGGCCCCCGGGAGGTCTACTTGCTCAAGGGAAAAGCTCCAAGGATGCTTCATCAAGCCACCATGCATGTGCGGTGACTTTAAGAAGTGGACTAGTGCTTGATAACCCCTACATGGATATGATGAATGATGAGATCCCAAATGATGGGCATGTTGAGGAAGGAGAAGAATTTGAAGAACCCATTTTGACTCCTACCTTGGAGTTAAAAGATGATGGAAAGGGTGAAAATGATCAAACCAAAGAGGGAGAGGATGGGTATGTCGAAATTATGCCTTATGAAGAGGAGATGAACAAGGATGTCAATGATGACGGAGTAGAGGTACAACCAATAGCAAAAGCTAAGGTAACCAAGAAAACTCCCATGCCAAAGGTATCTTTTAGTACTCCACTTGTTGTTTCCGATATCCCCTACCCCTCTAGAGCTTTGAAAACTAAGGAAAACATCAAGTTCACCCAATTTAGAAAAATGCTTGAGAGACTTGAAGTGACCTTACCTTTCACCGATGTTATACTAAACATGCCCACATACTCAAAATTTCTAAAAGACATCTTGACTCATAAGAGAACTTTGGGTACCCAAGATGTTATGATTATGGAGGCGGAGTGTAGTGCTCTCCTCATTAATCCTAACTCTTTTAAAATGCCAAAAAAACTTGGGGATCCCGGAAGTTTCTCTATCCCTTGTGTTGTGGGGGGAGTCATGATTTCAAGGGCATTATGTGACAATGGTGCAAGTGTAAGTGTCATTCCCTTAACTATTGCTAAAAGAATTGGACTTGAAAGTTTAACTCACACTTCTATGACTCTACAACTAGCGGATAGGTCCGTTAAGCAACCTTTGGGTGTGCTTGAGGACGTACCCGTTAAGGTTGGCAAATTTTTGATCCCCACGGATTTCGTTGTCCTAGATATCCCGGAGGATAGCCACACTCCCATCATCCTTGGTAGGCCCTTTTTGGCTACCGGAGGAGTCCTCATTGATGTGAGGGACGGGCGGCTAACATTTAGGGTGGGAAACGAAACCCTTGAATTTAATCTTCCACATCTAGTGAAGGGACCAATGTTTCACAAAGCATGCTCGGTAGAAGTCATTGAAGAAGTGGTTGAGAAGGTGCATGAAGAGGAGAAGCATGAAGAAGAAGCTCTACAAGTGGCACTCCATGATGAGGAAATGGGAGATGACCACGAGGTAGATGATGAGCTAATGAAGAAGGTGGAGGGCCTTCTCCCTCCAACGGTACAACTTAAGCCCTTACCTCCCTCACTTAAGTACTCTTTTTTAGGTGAGGGAGAGACTTATCCCGTTATCATTAATGCTAATTTGAGTGAAGGCCAAGAACTTGAACTTTTGAAAGTCTTGAAAACTCATAGGGGTTCACTTGGATATAGCATTGATGATATCAAAGGGTTAAGTCCTAATCTTTGCATGCATAGGATTGTCTTGGAGGAGGGTAGCAAACCTAAGGTAGATGGGCTACGTAGGTTGAACCCTAAGATGGCGGAAGTGGTTAAAAGTGAGGTTATGAAGTTGTTAGAGGCCGGGATTATCTACCAAATAACCGATAGTTCTTGGGTGAGCCCCGTCCATGTAGTGCCCAAGAAAGGAGGGGTGACTATGGTGGAACAAGAGGATGGGACTCTCTTAGCTTCTAGACCCGTGACCGGGTGGCGGATGTGCATTGACTATCGCAAATTAAATGCCGCCACCCTCAAAGACCACTACCCCATCCCCTTTATTGACCAAATGCTTGAAAGGTTGGCGGGGCATTCTTACTATTCATTTCTAGATGGTTATTCCGGGTTTTTCCAAATCCCCATACACCCGGAAGACCAAGAGAAAACCACATTCACTTGTCCCATAGGAGTTTATGCTTATAGAAGGATGCCCTTTGGGCTTTGTAATGCTCCGGGGACTTTCCAACGGTGTATGACGGCTATTTTTGCCGATTTTCTTGAGAAGAGTATGGAGGTCTTCATGGACGACTTTAGTGTCCATGGAGACTCATTTGATCTTGGACTTGTGAATTTGTCTCATGTTTTGCAAAGATGTGAGGAGCACAACCTCGTCCTCAATTGGGAGAAGTGCCACTTTATGGTGGAGGAGGGGGTTGTGCTTGGTCACATCGTGTCTAAGAGAGGCATAGAAGTTGATATGGCTAAGGTTTCGGTAATAGAAAACTTGTCACCCCCTACTAATGTGAAGGGAGTGAGAAGCTTTCTAGGCCATGCGGGCTTTTACCGACGTTTCATCAAAGATTTTTCAAAAATAGCCAAGCCTTTAACTTCTCTTCTTCTCAAAGACACACCATTTGTATTTGATGAATTTTGCTTGAGTGCTTTTTGTAGGTTGAAGGAGGCTCTTGTGACGGCTCCCATAATCCGATCACCGGATTGGAGCCTTCCCTTCGAAGTTATGTGCGACGCCTCCGATTATGCGGTCGGGGCGGTGCTTGGCCAAGTTGTGGATAAGAAGCACCATGTAATCTACTACACAAGCAAAACTCTTGATCAAGCCCAAGTCAACTACTCTACGACGGAAAAGGAGATGCTAGCTATTGTTCATGCCGTGGAAAAGTTCCGGCAATACTTTGTTGGTGCTAAGGTTGTGGTATACTCGGATCACTCCGCTTTGAGGCAATTGTTAGTGAAAAAGGATGCAAAGCCAAGGCTCTTGAGGTGGATTCTTTTACTTCAAGAGTTTGACTTGGAAATTCAAGACAAGGCGGGGTCGGAGAATGTTGTTGCCGACCACCTATCTAGATTGACTACCGAAGATCATGGGTTGAAGGATGAGAGTGGCCCGATCAATGAGTGGTTGAGAGAAGATAGTTTGATGATGATAGGTGGTAAATCACCATGGTTTGCGGACTTGGCAAATTTGATTGTGAGTGGGTTTATTCCGGAAGAGTTGGATGCTAGAGCTAGGAGGAAGTTGAAGCATGACTCAAAACGCTATTTTTGGAATGACCCACATCTTTTTCGCAAGTGTGGTGATGGCATGTTCCGAAGATGTGTTCCTAGAGAAGAAGGTATGGAGATAGTTGATAGAATTCACAACTCGGCCTATGGGGGCCACCTTGGTACATCTCGCACCATTGCAAAGGTGTTACAAGGTGGTTTCTATTGGCCATCTATGTTCAAGGATATCCACTACTTTGTCAAATCTTGTGATCGGTGCCAAAGAACGGGGAATATTAGTCAAAGGAATGAGATGCCCCTTCAAAACATTCTTGAGATTGAGCTTTTTGATTGTTGGGGAGTTGATTTCATGGGACCATTTCCCAACTCTTGCGGGAATGAGTACATTTTGGTAGCGGTGGACTATGTGTCCAAGTGGATTGAAGTCGTCGCCACCCCAACAAATGATGCTAAGGTTGTTATCAAGCTCTTCAAGAACACTATATTTCCGAGATTTGGGACCCCAAGGGTGGTGATTAGCGACGGGGGTTCGCACTTTAGGAAGAGCACTTTCAAGTTCTTACTTTCTTCCCATGGTGTCACTCATAAGACCGCTCTTGCCTACCACCCTCAAACTAGTGGGCAAGTAGAGGCATGGTGGGCCTTAAAGGAGATGAACTTTGATATTGATATGGCCGGAGAGCTACGATTTCTCCAAATGAATGAACTTGAAGAGTTAAGACTTGATGCCTACGAGAGCTCAAAGATCTACAAGGAGCAAACAAAGAAATGGCATGATGCCAAATTGGTTGATAAAGATGTAAAAGTGGGTGACCAAGTCTTACTCTATAATTCTCGAGTCAAGTTGTTTCCGGGAAAGCTACGCTCTAGATGGTCGGGTCCTTTCAAAGTTATCGACATTTCGCCACATGGAGCTTTTGAACTTTGGAGCGAAGAGGGTGGTAATTTCAAGGTCAATGGGCATCGAGTGAAAAGATATTTCGATGGAGATGAAAAAGGAACGGTGGAAGTACTCTTCCTTGGGGATCCACTTCCCGAGGAGGAGTCTTGTTTGTAAACTCTTGAGATTTGATAGGTTTGGTGGAGTCCCTCAACAACCACAAATTTTTTGTATATAGCATGCATATTAGGAATAGTTGTGAAGATTTGGATTTGTGTACTCGGGTTTTTCGTCTTTAGGAAGAAGTTTTAGGAAAGTTGGAAACACTTGTAGTCGGGTTTGGCTTGAAACCGTATCATTGGGATTATGTTGGTTGGGTGGATATTGTTGGTGACTTGGGTTTCTTTGTGGATTTGTTGTGAATTTGAAGACGAGGTGAAAATATGAAGAAGTGCTCCAGGCCGGTCGACCGGCAGCCGGGGTGCCGACCGGCCCAGAGCACTCCAGAAGGTCAATTTTGAAGTAGGGAAATTAAGCAGCAGGTGTTCCAGGCCGGGCGACCGGCAGCCGGTGTGTCGACCGGTCTGGAGCTCTTTATCATAGTTGGCGAGTTTTTGGCAAATTTTGAACTGTGTTCTAGGCCGGTCGACCGGCGGCCGGTCTGACGACCGGCCCAGATCTCGCATGGCTGAAATTTCGAAGGTTGATTATTTTGAGCTGAGGTCCAGGCCGGTCGACCGGCAGCCGGGGTGCCGACCGGCCTAGACTACCTGAACACGCAAAAATCCAAAAAACCAAAAAAAATCAAAAAATTGACTTGGGGTCCAGGCCGGTCGACCGGCGGCCGGTGCCTGGACCGGCCCAGAACCCAACCCGAGGCATTGTTTCACTCGTGAGGCTTTTTTTTTTCATTCTTCATTCTTCATTCTTCTTTCCTTCTTTCTCCTTCTTCCTTCAAACCTCCACAAAAACTCACCAAAACTCACAAAAACAACCCCAATACTCACCCAATCCCACATTCAACCCAATAAATTAACCCACTACCTTCAATAAAATCATCCCCCACCTCAAAAAACCCAATTTTTCCCTCTTTCAATTGAATCTAACGAAAATCACCATGGCTCAACAACCACCTCGGAAAAGAACAAGGGCTCAACTTGAGGCGGAGTTGGAGGCTAGGCTCCAGCAAGTGACGGCGGGAATGGGTCCGGATAACGATTTTCCGGATATCGTCTTCGTAAGCGAAATCGCAAGAGGTAAATTTCAATGTTTAAAACGTAGACCTCTTCCCCACTCCCGTTTTATTTGTCGGAATACTATGCGGAACCTCGGCCTTGATACGGTCACTCTTGAGCTTTTCAAAGGTTTGGGTATGGGGGAACTCTACGGTCAGCACTTCCGTACTTACCCCCGTCTCACTTGGGAGTTTTTGAGTTCGTTTAGTCATGAGAAGGATAGGAATACGGGTATGGTCAAAATTGTTTCCTTTCGCCTTCTTAATACTGCTTTTAACCTTCCCCTTGAGAAATTTTGTAAGGTTTTAGGGGTCAAATTTCATAAGTCATACAAGGTCCCCGAAAACTTTAATGTGAATGATGTGTGGACTACTATATCGGGTTTTGAATTTGCGAAGGGAACTAAGAGGCCAGCAAATGCTTGCCACAATGCCCCTATTAGGTTTTGGCATAGGTTTATGGGTTGGACGTTGTTTGGGAGAGAGGAGTGTCATAATTTTAGGGCCGATGAGCTTTCGATTTTGGCGGCTTACTTGTTCCAAAAGCCGAATAAA
Source organism: Heliosperma pusillum (assembly GCA_022085475.1). NCBI lineage: Eukaryota > Viridiplantae > Streptophyta > Magnoliopsida > Caryophyllales > Caryophyllaceae > Heliosperma > Heliosperma pusillum. Next base: position 43,666 of record JAIUZE010001833.1, on the reverse strand, counting down.
TTTGAAGTCAACATTGGTCACCATGTCGTTATCCACTTCCAGAAAATTGCCAATGACCCGTTTAGCCCGACCGGAATCCATTTAGGGGGAATTGTCACCAAGATTGCCCATGTCCTGTGTAGAGATGCTCTTGATGAGCGTAATTTGAGGTGTTTAGGGGGTTGCTCCTTGTTGACGGAGGATTACATTTCAAAGAAGCTTGAGTGGGTAGTAAAGAGATTTGAGGACGGGAAGACATATTGGAGGATTCGAGGGGTAAATTATATTCCCCTCCCTAATAGTGCGGCTATGAAAGTGGTTCCTGATAGCGCGCACTATCTTCTCCCCCTAGTGGAGGAGAACCCTCCACCACCACCTGAAGAAACCCCGGAAGATCCTTTAGCTCCAGTTACCGCATTTAGGCGAGATCCTACTGCCCCCGTCACTACATATAGGAGAGAGGAGCGGGGCCCCACTTCCACCACCTTACCCTATATGAGCCCCTTCTATCATCAGCAGCAGTGGCGTCCTTGGCCCAATTCATCCCAACCGACGCATCCACTTCCACCACTACCAGTTACCCACCTTTGGATCCCTCCTTGATCCAGTTCATGGCCGATATGACTTTGGCCTCCGAGGCAGCAGCTACGGAGAGAGAGGCAGCGGCTAGGGAGAGAGAGGCGGCAGCTAAGTGGCGTGAGGAGGAAGCTCGGGATAGAGCTCTTTTGTCGCAGCGGATGGACAGGATGTATTATGACTTGGCTCTTGGCCAATACCCTTCTTACGATAATTGGTGTAGGGAGGGGTATAGGGAGCCAGTTGGCCCACATCCGTCCTATTTCATGTGGCCAGAGGGCGGGTATGATCAGGGTTCTAGGGTGTTTGGTGATTTCAATATTCAGCATGACTATTATTCTTCTGCGCCGGTTTTTGCTCAGCCGGTAGTTGATGAGGAGGAGGTGGACCCAGAGATTGCGGCTCAGAACGCCGAGTGGTTTGACAGGATGGGTCCACGGTTCGAGATTGTGGAGGGTGGCGGCTCTGGTTCGGGAGCCCAGGATGTAGATGCGTCTTTTGCTGAGGCCAGTCATGGCCAATTTGATACTACATCCTCTGATTTCACTGGATACTCTTGAGGCCGGAAACCCATGAGTATGATCCCTTTTAATCCAAATCTTCATCATATTTATATTTTCGCATGCATTTAGATAGTTGTATTATATCTTAGTTTAGTCATCCATTTAGTTGCATCCATTTAGGCTTGCATTAGAATTTAATTTTGTAACATATCGTCACATATTAGCCTTGCATCCATATAGCGTAGTTGCATTTTGTTTGGTGTCATTTTTAGACTTTCCCGTGGTTGGTACCCCCATGAGGGGCGTGCATTTATGCATTTTACCGCCACGACGAGACTCCGATATGGCACACTAGACTTTCCTGTGGGAGGTACCCCCATGAGGGGCTTGCATTTATGCACCTTACCACCGCAGCGAGACTCTAGATTAGCATATAGTGTAGTTTGCATTTACTTAGATCATGACATTGTATTATATCATTTTGCATTTAGTTTTAGGAATTTTATTTAGTTCATGCATTTCCTAGAGCTAACCCTCTTGTATATATTGTTCATATTGTGATTTCTCTTCAAAAATCAAAAACCCCAAAAACAAGTTTTTATTTTTCAAAATATTTAAAAACCCAAAAACATGTTATTTGCTTTGAATTCACCCCTCACACCATGTAAATACCAAGTGTGGGGAGGGAATTCCCAAAAAATTGAAAAACCCAAAAATTTGTTTTGTTTTCCTTTTCTTTTTTCCCTCCTTTCATGTTTGAGTCACTTACTCGAGGACGAGTCAGTCTTAAGTGTGGGGAGGCTTTTATTTCCTTTGTATATATCGTTGAGTTTTGAAAAAAGTTGAAAAATGCCTAAAAATCGAAAAATTTGAAAATTTTCAAAAAAATATATGTTTAGATTAGTTTGTATATAGTTTATTTTGTATATATTGCCGTGTGTTTCTTTTTATCTCCATCCATAGGTGCGCCCCACATCATAAGAGGCACGAAATAGGGAAAATGAAGACGCTTTGGTGAGACCTTTCCTATTTCCCTTTTTCCCTTATCTCCTTTTCTTCTTATTTGAGGATGAGATGTGTTGATGACGATGTTGTGGATTTTGTTGATTGGCGTGTGTGCCACTTGTGTGCTGTTAGGAGATAGCATTAGCTTATGTGTCATATAGTCGGTTAGAGCATGTGCATTTAAGTTGTATATATGCTAGATTGCATCATGGCATATAGTTGCATTTAGAAAAATGTTTTAATAATTGTCTTTTTGGAAAACTTGTTGAATGTGCATAGTCCCTTTTTGCTACTTTTTTATTCATAAAGTGTTCATCTTAATCGTGGAATTTTAGACGCCCTGGGTTGTGCATTTTTAGTGAGTTTTAACCCGTCTACTATGCCGAGTCACGAGTTTGCGCTTATTCCACCTCGACACCCTCGATTGATGTGATTATTCCGATGGTAGAAAGGATTCTTAGGTGACCGTTCTTGCTATGCAACCAACCATGATTCATTGTTCTTCCACTTTTGATCAAAAAAGGAAACAAATCAAACAAGCTGAAAATATTGAGTCAATTATCATCTTTTCTTGTTTTCGTCGAGGAAGTGCAAAACGGAACTTCTAGGGATTCTAGTGGGCCCATATCTAGGCCCCCTTTCGATGCCACTACGGTGGGGATACCCCTATTGTTGGTTCCGACCGCATGTCCTTGACGGAAACCGTGTGCTTTCATGCCAAAAATTGCAAACCAAAATGCAAATCAAAAAGAAAGAAAAAGAAAAAGAAAGCAAAGTGTGAAATGAAAAGTTTTGCAAGCACTTAGACTCAAATCTCAATTTCCTTTTATCCTTCTTGAATCATTTACCTTTGAAGTTGCATAGTGAGACGGGACGACCCTTGTGTCTCATTTATTTGAGAAACGTGAATTCCATATGCTATTGTGCTTAATAACGTCACGAGGATTTCATTTCCATCTTCCATTTTATCGCTTTTGGCCAAGCAAATAGTAGACGGGGTTCGAAATTTTCATTAGACTTGCACCGCTTGGAGGCGAATATTTTTCCATGCTTTATGATATTAGTGGCTCATAAGGATCATGCATTATTTAGACGGTTTTCCTTTTAGATATTTCCGTCACATGGATGAGGCATGTGATTTTTCTTTTGTTAGATGCATCTTTGTCGTGTTCTTACGTGTTTTTCATTTGGATGCGTCGAAATTTTGAGCAAGCCCCTACTTGCCTTGCAAGGAGGTACTCTACCTCATTAGTATCTCGTTGTGAGTTGAAGGGACGGAGGAGGCCCGTTAATTGCCTACCGTCGGATATTATTAGTAGTTTAGTTAGTAGTCTTAGTATTAGTGTAGTGTTGAATAAGGGTACTTATGGGTCTCGAATTTTGTTTACTTACTCGAGGACGAGTAAGTCTTAAGTGTGGGGAATTTTGATAAGCATTTAATTAGTCACATTTTTCCCTCATTTTCGTCCCCATTTTGGTCCGTTTACACGGATTTGCGTGTCCTTGATTGCATTTGCTTCCCGATTTCCCGTACTATAAATGTCGGTCTTAGTTTGTAGGAATTAAGGCGGAAATGAAGAAATCGGAGCAATAGGGTCTTGCATGAGTCGGGATTCGAAGATGAGATGAAGAAGTGAAGAATTGAGTCATCAGGTGGCCCAGGCCGGGCCCCAGACCGGCGGCCGGCCCACCGGCCCAGACCACCACTCTACAAATGAAAGAAGCTGAAAAGTGAAGAAAAGGCCCAGGTAGCGCCGGCCGGTCGACCGGCGGCCGGTCGACTACCCGGCCTACACCTACATCAGAAGCCATTGAGAGTCAAATGGTGCTCCAGGCCGGTTGGGGACCGGCGGCCGGTCGACCGGCCCAGACCCCCATTCTCCATACTTAGTGAAATTTTGAGGATTTTGAAGACGGAGTTCCTGAAGTCACTGATGTGCTCCAGGCCGGTCAGAGGCCCGGCGGCCGGTCGACCGGCCGGGAACGCAACATCGCAAAATCCGCCTCTTCTTCTAATTTCTTCCTTAATTTCGAGATACCTATATATACCCCCCCTTATTATTTTGTAAGCAGTTTTTACATTCCTTTTTAGCACGAAACCCTAGAAGTTTGTAACCTAAATTAATCCCTAATTACTCTCCTAATATTTCCCTAATCTAGTTTAGTTTCTCATTTCTAGTTGTTGAATCTAGTCTTTCATTTCAGTTTTGGGGTTTGTATTGAAGACTTGGGTGAAGACATTCCCCCATATTCATCAATATAAGCTTTGTTTGGTATAAATTTCTCATCTTTTTTATTGTTTATGCAATTAATTTCCATTTCTAGTTTATAGTTCATCTTTTGATTGTTATCATTATTCTTCTCATAGCATAATGTTGATTGAACTCCCCCTTCCCTTTAGTGCTTTGATTCCCTTTACCATGTGTGAGTAGATTCTCCTCTAGGGTTTAGGGGGAGCCTAAGGGAGGATCATATGGGGTATTAGGTTGGTTAATTAGTAAGTTTGTGGTAAATGATTTGGGTATTGCCCATATGAACACCAAGTGTTTGATGAAATGGGTGAACGAAAGTTGCCATTTTATCAAACATGGTTTGATTTTCTCTTAAGCGACGGTGGTAGAGACGATTAGACTAAGTGTTTATATGGGTGATTTGAGACAAATGCGATGGCTTTGTTGATGATTATCGATTGTTGAGACATTAGCAATCGATTTTACTCGAATTATTTACCCCCTTTGCTAGTCACCCGACTAACCCATTAATCCCCCTAAGGTGAACCCTTCACCCTAGTCTTTCCCTTAATTGTTTTCGTCTTTATTACTTAGCGATTACTTGTTTTTCCTAATTTTTAGTTAACTTTCCAATCCGTCTTATTTTAGGCTAGAATAGGATTCAATCGAACTAGTAGTTGACCCCACCATCCTTGTGGTTCGACCCCGACTTCCGCTATCGCATTAGTTGGGTTTCATAAATTGTTTTGCTTGAGCGGTACGCGACAAATCGCTCATCAGAAACATAAATGGTTTGGCAGCGTGTGCCAGCCGGTCTAGGTGACCGGCTGCCGGCTACCCGTTGGCACCCGTAGTAACATTCGAAAATAATTAAAAGAGCAGTGTGTCCCAGCCGGTCAAATGGACCGGCTGCCGGCTACCCGGCTGGGACCAAAGACATAAGACAAAATGAAGACATATTATGGTGTGTCTCAGCCGGTCGGCTGACCGGCTGCCGGTCGGCCGGCTGAGACATAAGGCATACTCAAATTTTTACGTAACACAAACTCACATCAGCCACTCCCCAGCCGGTCAGCTGACCGGCTGCCGTTCGGCCGGGTGGGGTTAACATTGCACGAAAATAACACTTTCAACACTTATGAATATTAACCAACTTCAATTATCATCATCAATCATCAATTCTTATTATCAATTATCAACTAACAACAACTATTATCAACAACACAATTCCTATGATTTCTAATCCTATTCTAAATGCGATTCCTAACATAAAAAACACATAAAACACGTAAATGATATCGAGTAACCCTTCACCGTTACCTTTTCGCGTCTTTACTCCGCGTCAATGTCCTCTTCTATGAAGAAGTAGTCTTTGTCGGGGTCTTGGAGGTCACCACCTACAATTAGATAATAAAAGATGAATATAATTCACCTTGAGAAAGACGGATAAATTGAAAAGCGAGAAAGACGGTAATTTTATTACCAATACGGATAGAGGACGATGAGAGGAAAATAATAAGACGAACTTGAGTGAATTAGAGCGAGAAACGAAGGAGTTGTGACGATTCTAAGCTTGGAAGAATATGGAGGTTAGGGTTTTGGGTTTACTTGGTGAAGAAGAAGATGTTGAGTGTGAGAGAGTTTAGGGTTAAGGAGAGTATAGGAGGAGTAAGTGGAAAAATCATGAGAAAAGCCCATAAACGTCTTAAGACGTAATTTACTCAAAATTTCGCGTAAAGTCCAAATACGAACTCGGAAATTCTAAACTAAACACGGGGAATTTAATTCTAAACTAAAACTAAATTTCGCTGAAAAGTATCCGTATAATATTTTTACTATAAAAATAGGGTACATTTGCGGGTGTTACAGGCCATGATTAATTAATTAGTCTCGCAAATTAGGATTAACACCGACCGAGTTAATACTAAGATACGCTACTATAATTGAATAGAAGTCGTTTAATGATAGCGATCGCATGTTAATTGTAGATCTAAAGGGCATAATTGAATCGACCGATCTTGTGACCTTAGATAACTTTATTGCATGGTAGTTGATTACATCATTACCCCTGAATAATAATTCTAGTGAACCTGAGACCCTAGACTTTTAATCTTATTGATTTCAACCTTTTATTGTTATTGTTTGCTATTAGTTTAGGAACACAAATAAAAAACCCACGAAATTGTTACTATAAGAGACGAACCTAGTTTAACAGATTAGAATACTACCGCCTCCTTGTGGATTCGATACCTTACTTACCGCTGACTATTAGTTAGTAGTGAATTAGGATTACTTTGATTAAGGTGACGCGACTTTACCCTTATCAGGGCATTTCAACAGCGTGCAGGAAATTTAATACAGATTACTCAAGCAATTCTCGTCATTAAGACAACAAACTCAAACCGATTACTTCACAAAAGGCCCCCCTAAACCCGAGCTATAATCTACTCAAACATGTTTAAGACAAAATTAACACAATATTAAACATACTAAACATTACTAATAACTAGATCTATTAAAACAATATAATGGAAATAAAAATAAAGTAAAACAAAGAGGGAAAGATTAAATCTTTACCTATAAACATAGATGAGACGGAAAAGATATGAACTTGAATAACAACCCAAATCTTTTGATCTTAATCTTCATACAAAACCCGGGTAAAACTAACTAATTAAGGGAAGGATTAAAGGAAGAAATTAAACTAATCTAATCTAGCGGAATGTAAGACTTAGTTTTATTATGGTTAGAGTGTGAGACGATGATTGACATAAATACAATGCAAAACGGGGTTGATTCAGAGGTAAACACTAGCTATAAATTAGCCATGTCAGATAGCTAGTAGTGTACGGTACACAAAAGACATTGCTCCACTCGATTACCATAAAACATATCTTGCTTTCCGGTACTCATCTTATTCTCGAAACCCGATTCCTACAATTATTAAAACAACAAAACAAGTACTTTTTCTCGGATAATAGCAATTATTTGTATTAGATATAATAAAACTAATAATTATTAATTAACATATAAAATGAGTTATTAATCGGTTGAATCACACAAAATCGAGTTAAGTAGAGATTTAAATATGGGGTCAAACAATACTAAAATAGTGCATATCAGACCATCCCCCTTATACTAAAAGATTAAGTGCTTACTAAAATTTTCCCGCCTAAATGAGTTATCTATATATAGACTTCCTTATTTAGTTATATATGATATCTATAACTAGGTCATATTATACCAAGCAATACAAACTCTATTCTTTATAAAAATGGTATAATATTTTTTCAATTCTTATAGACATATTTATAGGATATTTTGATTTTGTTACATAAATTAAATTATATACGTATATGTGATAGATTACTATTATTATTTCAAACATGATGACCACGAACACTTTTTAGGCTAAAGCTTTCTTAATAATTCTACTATTCTGTCTTTTGATACGAACTTATGTACTGCAAGTTAATAGTATTCTGTGGGAAATCGGTATTACCACAATACAATTATTATAGGATTATAACGAAAAAGTAATAACTTGATTATGCGAGTCATAAACGAAAACAAGAAAAATAGAGATTTAGAAATCAACCTCCGGTCCTAGCAATAGGCGTAAAGAACAGAGATATCAATGTAGATATCCTCCTAATCGTTGCACCCAAGATGCTCCGAGAAATACCCTTTTCCTTTGCTAGACAGAGAACCTCTTACACGATCTCACTAATGAGAAGGAGGTTTTTTTTGTGTTTTGTCAAAAGTTACTGTTAACTTTTGTCTTTGTGAGATGTTTTGATGGAGGCACACTGTGTGAATGAATTAGGGTTCCAAAATCAAATCTGAATTTTTCACTTCTTTCACCTATCTCACGGCACCTTAGGGTTTATATGAGGAGATTTTTGTCTCCTCAAAATAACTACCCATTGACTAAAAACTGAGTGTATCTGGACACTTTGTTTTTGGTCATTTTAGCTTCCAATATAATGTAATATATTATAATCGTCGTTTTACATGGACCGACATTATAATACATCATTAATTATAAATATCCGTATATTTATAATTTGCCAATTAATTATAACGGTTTATGTTTAATTAGCTTACATTATATACAACAATTAAATATAACATTTTATATTCAATTTACGAATTACAGTTAATTCGTCTCAGCTAACTTTATTTAATAATTATTAAATAATCGTCTCATCATCACATTGACTAACCTTTTAGTCAAATACACTGACTAACCTTTTAGTCATATAATAGGGCATCAATATGATCATTTTCTCAAATAATCACATCTCTCAAACACATCCTATAGGTGTGACTTTAGGTACGCCTTTGATCACCGCCATCTGTAATTACAATAACTCCAACTTATCTAGCACGCCAACCTTTATTGATAACGTTAATCACTGATTATTATACAAAGTATACCCTGTGAACCTAACAGATATTTCATTTTATGTTTCTTGCACTAACTGTGGAGGACACTGGCTCCAACAATCTCCCACTTGTCCGTACAAGTGTATGTGCGATAACCGATTCTCATATCCATAATAAATTTCTCCCACTCAATGTAAACCAATTTGCAAAGTCCGTATTCACAAAGGTCGTTGTTTACAAGTGATCAGTATCAAGAGTGGTTTCCCCGACTAGAGAGTAACTTAACTGATAAACGAATCTTTATTCGAGCATGGTCATGCATTTCAGTTACAGCTCCTCGAGGGGCCCTGAGAAATAACATAACCTGATAAAGGTTGGATATTTTCTTCAACTCGAATCTTGCAGATACAATCGCAGTATGAAATGACCCAGTAAAAATCTACTTAGCCTCCTGTTACGGTCGACCACGAGAAAGAAACCAAAGTCACCCAAAAACTGCCTTAATCTCAAGGGACAGTCGATAGTCAAAAGAATCGACTCTAGGAACACTATGGACGTCCTATCCACGACCTAGCACCTAATGTTCTGAAACATTTAGGACTCCATAACGTTGTCACAAAATTGTCCTGCGAGGTATCATTATAACTCGCATAAGTGATCGATCAGTCAACTGTTTGACTTATGGCTCGTGAACCCACCATCAATCGACTTCACAGAATAATTGCCATAGTTATCAGCTCATGTAGGCGAGTACGGACCAAAACAAATATAATGTAATTCAGTTCCTTGTGGTGTGTCAATGTTTCTACAACCCACATGAAACAACACAATATACACAAACTATGATTTCATAGATAGTTTTATGAAAAAGATACAGGTGTCTAATCGATATAAAACAACTAATACAACTCAGGAACACGTTTGATTCCCATGGAAATAACGTGCCCTTCATGCTCATCATATCTCAATGGTTTAGTGAGAGGATCTGCGACGTTATCATCCGTAGCAATCTTGTCTATCACTATCTCCCTTTGCTCCACGTAATCTCGGATCATGTGAGCCTTCCGTTGTACATGCCTATACTTGTTGCTGGACTTAGGCTCCTTAGCCTGGAAGATGGCACCACTATTATCACAATAGATGGTGATCGGGTCATCCAAACTAGGAACTACAGTTAGTCCCTGTAAGAATTGACGCATCCATATAGCTTCCTTCGCAGCCTCTGAAGCAGCATAGTACTCGGACTCAGTCGTAGAATCTGCTATAACACTTTGTTTGGAGCTTTTCCAGCTGACCGCAACGCCATTAAGAGTAAAAACGAATCCAGACTGAGATTTCGAATCATCTCGATTCTTATTGGAAGCTAGCTCTGCGAAACGATTGCGCATAGCCAGTGTCACCTCCATAAGTCCCAATCCCAATCCTTAGTCCTCCGTAGGTACTTAAGGATATTCTTAACATCCATCCAGTGTGTTTCACCTGGATTGCCTTGGTACCGACTCGTCATACTCAATGCATATGCCACGTCTGGACGTGTGCATATCATGGCATACATGATCGATCCTATACCTGATGCATAAGGAATCCGACTCATGCGCTCGACCTCTTCCGATGTCTTTGGTGCCTGAGCTTTACTCAACTGCATCCCAGAGACCATTGGAAGGTTCCCCTTCTTGGATTTGGTCATGCTGAACCTCTCAAGAATCTTATCTATATAAGACTCCTGACTGAGGGATAACATCCGTCGTGATCTATCTCTGTAGATACGGATCCCCAAAATTCTTTGTGCTTCACCCAGATCTTTCATCTGTAAATGGTTATTTAACCAAACTTTTACCGAAGTTAAGAGAGGTATGTCATTCCCAATCAAGAGTATGTCATCTACATACAATATTAGGAAGAACAACTTGCTCCCACTCGACTTGACATACAAGCATGTTTCCTCGACCGATCGAGTGAAACCATTCTCTTTTATCACCTGGTCGAAACGATGATTCCAACTCCGAGAAGCTTGCTTAAGTCCATAAATGGAACGCTTAAGCCTGCACACTTTCTTAGGATTTTTAGGATCAATGAAACCTTCGGGTTGTACCATGAACAATTCCTCCTCCAAATAACCTTTTAAGAAGGCGGGTTTCACATCCATCTGCCAAATTTCATAGTCATGAAAAGCGCCAATCGCTAAGATAATCCGAATGGAACGCATCATAACTACGGGTGCAAAGATTTCATCACAATGCAATACTTGCACTTGAGTGAACCATTTTGCCACTAGTCGTGCCTTGTAGTATCTGTTGTCGTCTACAAAATGCTTTATTTTGTAAAGCCATTGCACTGAAGAGGCCGAACCTTATCAAGGTCAGTCAACCAGATCCCATACGTCATTCTCATACATAGAGTCCATCTCGGATTGCATGGCATCAATCCATACTTAGAGTCGAACAGGTCAGCACCTTTATAGGTAGCGGGTCGTTACTCTCAGGAGTACAACTCATCTCTCTCATTCTCCCTCGACCATACCAATGTATCTGTCTAGAGGAATAGAGTGTCTACCCGACCTCCTATGTTCCAAAGGAATATTAACCGCAGCTGATGATGAAGGAACAGTTTCCTCCATTGGTTGCTCGGTTGTTGGTTCTTGAATCTCCGACAGTTCGAAGGTTCCATTACTTGTCCTATTCTCGAGAAATTCTTTCTCTAAGAACGTCGCACTAGCCGCAACAAAAACTCGATGTTCGGTAGGCGTGTAAAAGTAATGACCAAACATCCCTTTTGGATAACCAATAAAGTATGTCTTGACCAATCGTGGGCCGAGCTTATCGTCAGGTCTCCACTTGACATAAGCCTCGCAGCCCCAAACCCGAATAAAGGACAAGTTAGGGACCGTTCCCTTCCATAATTCATATGGAGTCTTGTCTACAGCTTTAGACGGACTTCGGTTAAGTATTAAAGCAGCTGACAAAAGAGCATAACCCCACAATGAGTCAGGTACAACCGTGTGACTCATCATGGATCGAACCATATCAAGTAATGTTCGATTTCTCCGTTCGGACACACAATTCAATTGTGGTGTTCCAGGTGGAGTTAACTGCAGTACTACACCACAGTCTTTAAGGTGTCGAGCAAACTCCTTCGAAAGATATTCGCCACCACGATCCGAACGTAGTGCTTTAATCTTTCTATCCAGCTGGTTCTCAACCTTATTCTGGAATTCCTTGAAATTTTCAAAGGACTCACTTTTATGCTTCATTAAGTAGACATGTCCATATCTACTTAAATCGTCCGTGAAAGTGATAAAATATCTATAGCCATCTCTAGCGTTGATTGACATAGGTCCACACACATCAGTATGTATGAGTCCTAATAGGTCAGCAGCGCGCATTCCAACACCTTTGAAGGAAATTCGAGTCATTTGGCCTATGAGACATGATTCACACGTGCCAAAAGATTCATAGTCAAATGGGGAGATAGTCCCATTTTCAATGAGCTTCTTCACGCGTTTTTCATTTATGTGTCCCATACGACAATGCCATAAATAGGTTTGATCTTTGTCACCAACCTTTGCTTTCTTACTATTCATATGCATAACATCTGTGCTTTGATCTAAAACATAAATTCCGTTTATGGAAACTGCTTTGCCATAAATCATTTCGTTTAATGAGAAAATACAGCTATTATCCCTTATTACAAAACAAAAACCGTCTCTAACAAGTACGGAAACAGAAATAATGTTTTTAGATAAACTGGGTACATAGTAGCAGTTATTCAGCAATAACTCAAATCCACTCGGGAGCTGGATCACATATGTCCCCACTGAAACGGCAGCAACTTTAGCTCCATTCCCAACTCGCAGGTCCACATCACCCTTTGCGAGAGTTTTGATGTTTCTTAGACCCTGCAAATGATTACACAGATGAGAACCACAACCAGTATCTAATACCCAAGTTCCGAAACTTGCATGGTTAATCTCAATCATATGAATAAAAGAAGGAGAAGACATACCAACAGGAGCCACACGGCCTGCTTTGATGTCCTCACGGTACACGGGGCAGTTCCTCCTCCAATGCCCAATCTTGTGGCAATGGTGGCACTCCACGCTACCTTCATCACTCTTTGTCTTGCCTTGTGAGCTACCGATAGACTCACCAGGCCCACTCTTGATTTGTCCCGGCTTTTTGAACTTCGGCTTTCTTACCGTTAGGTTAGCCTGTGCCTTGCCCTTACCCTTGCCCTTATTTGCAATCATGAGAACGTCTTGTTTCACGCTCCCACTCAATTTCAGATCACTCTCGGTCTGAACAAGAAGTGAGTGTAGCTGATGAAGACTCTTATTCATGTCATTCATGTAGTAATTGGCCCTAAAAAGGGCATACCCATCATGAAGTGAATGAAGAATGCGATCAATAATGATCTTCTCATCTATTTTGCAATCAAGTGCCTCCAGTTTCTCGACATTCTCAATCATATCGAGAATGTGTGGGCTAACAGCTTGCCCCTTCTGGAGTTTTGCTTCAAAGAAGCGACAGGTATGCTCATAGCTAACGATCCTCGGAGCTTTCGAGAACTCGTTAGAGAGCGTGGTGAAAATCTTATTCGCACCATGGGCAATGAATCGCCTTTGCAAATTTGATTCCATTGAAAAGATGAGTACGTTCTTTATCGCACCTGCCTCCATCACGAAATCACTATAAGCAAGTCGATCATTGGCACTCGCATTTGGGCCTGGGTCGACCGGTAGTGGCTCAGTCAAGTACTTGAGCTTACCGTCAGCAATGGCAGCATTCCGTAATGCCGCCTCCCAATCTGCGAAGTTGGACCCGTTATTCTTCAGTCGTGTAGACTGATTCATATTGTCCATGAAGATCTTAAGCCAGGACTCACGTCCGAGCGTGGCACTTGGCATTGGGTCATCAGCATGGCCAGCCATTTGTTATAGCAGTTTTATCTGTATATAACGAGTTTGAAAACTGAAAGTAAAACAAAATATGATAAGTATTCAACGTTTTAATTTAAGTCGAATGCAAAAAAACTGTTTTAATGCGTGACTATGCATTTATACAATTGACCTCCCTCAAGAATTATATAAATGATCCCGAGACTCAATTTCTGTAAATTGATAAGCCAACCTCTTGGCTAATTCTACCTTTAGAATTCTCGGTCGATAAATTTCTGTAAATTCTATCTTTAGTCCATCATAATCACGAGATATTACTCGTACTACAATGTTGAGATAAAATAGGTCAACACTCACTACTTACCCAACGTAGAAGGGGTCATATTATGACTTCCGACGAAGAAGGGGTTCATAGTAGCTTTTCCTATAAAGACTAGTCTCAATTTTATTTATAGGGGAAGGTCCCATCATCTTAACTTTAATTCATTTAAGTGAACGAATATCTAGCAACTCGATAATGATTTAAACTAAGGTGATGGCCCTAAAGACGAGTGACATCCGTATGTCCATGATATAAACATTCAATCTATATGAATCATTTTTCATGCAATCTTAGGTGGTTTGGTTTAGGCGGAATATGATGCAATTTATTCTAGCATGTGAATAAGCAACGAGAAAAAAAATAAAAAAAACGCAAAATAAAGCACTTAGTGTGGCCTAACTACCAAAATGAACAAAATACAAGTTGGAATCCTCCTTGGACCCGAGTCTTGATGTTCCATCTTGGTCCATGTAGCGGGAGTGAGCTATCCGATCTCCGTCTCGAATCTTCTCAAAATACATTTAAAATTACAGATGTAAACCTATTTACATTCTAATTAAAAACAATAATGAAAATTAAAATTACAAAGCGGAGATACGAGATCTCATAATACATCCAAGACTATGTTTCCTTCATTACGAAAACATAATCTACTAAGGCCACACTAGTAAATTACAACCGATTGTACAAAATTGCGTAAAATAAACCATTCAAGCGTCATTCAACATAATAAAAGCATCAACTAAAAAGTAATCAAACAATGCAAAATTAAATTGATTAATTATCCAAACCACCATTCTAATCACGTGATAATTCCGTAATTAATCACGAGATATCATTCAAATCCAATGAAAATTCATAATTAAGATGAATTACAACGATATTATTTTAAACCGCTTTAAAATAATATGGTATCAATGTGAACCGCTTCACAAAAAAAAAATCCCGGTACGGTTACTGTTCACCGTCAGGAAAAACGAAAAAAAAAAAATTTTTTTTTATTTTTCTAAATAACTGTCACGGTTTTTTTTTAGAAAAACCGAAAAAAAATACAAAAAAAAACGAAAAACAGCACTGCAGGCCGAGAAAAAGACGAAATTTTTTTTTTTTTTTTTTTTATTATGTACAGCAGCCGAAACAGTGAAAAAAAAAAATTGAACGGATGAAAAATCGATTTTGCTTATATTAACTAGATCGGTACAAACTAGCAATATCTAATCATTATTAAACATTGATACCGAAAATATGAAGCACAAATTGATGTTCATCAACAATCAAACCAAATTCATTCACGTTTTAATTCAATCAGTATTGAATCCAAAACATCTACAAATTCTCATATTATCATCTTAACCTATTAAAACAATAATACAAGAATCGAATGGAACAACAACAAAAAAATCACACGGCCCAAAAAAATTTGCACCGAAAAAATTTTTTTTTATTAAAATTTATACAATTCAAATTTTTATGAAAATCATATAAAAAAATTTCATAGCCCTAAGGCTCTGATACCACTTGTGGGATTTGTATCCGTATACAACCCTTTAAATCGACAGGATTATAATGAAATTTAACTTATATGATTAATAGTCATAAACAAAATTGCATAAGACGAAGGGATTAAGAAATAACCTTTAGTCCTTGCGATAAAGGCCTAAGAACAAATACCAAAATAGGTATTCTCCTAATAAAAACACCCTAGATGGAACAAGATATGCCTTGAGATTGCTAGAACTCTTGAGAAACCGTTTTCTCTCTTTTTGTGAATTATGTGATGGTGGAGGCTCAACTTGTGATTAGGGTTGATCATCATCCTCTAAAACAGGGAAACCAATTTCTTTATATAGTCCCCTATCACAAGGTATCCTAGTGTAATTAGGAAAAGTATTTTCTTTCCTAAAAACCCTCCATATGGCCGAAATTTTAGAGTATTATAATACTTTATTTTCGGTTCATATTTAGCTATTAATATATTGCAATTAATATCCGTATATTATTAATTATAAATATCCGTATATTTACAATTTTACTAATTCAATATATCAGTTTATATTTAATTTAGATTGCAATATATATGACAATTAAATATAACCTTTTATATTTAATCGCGAATTACTGTTAATTCGGCTAAACAACATTATTTAATCTGTATTAAATAATTTTTATCATCACATTGACTAACCGTTTAGTCTAAAACACTGACTAACCTTTTAGTCAAATTATAAGGCATCAATATAATTATTTTCTCAAATAATCATATCTCTCGAACACATCCAATAGGTGTGACTTTTAGGGACCAGTTGGTTACCGCCATCAGTATGACAATAACGTCAAACTTATCTAGCAAGCCAACCGTTATTGATAAACGTTAATCAACTGATTATTATACGAAGTATACCCTGTGAACCTACAGAGATTTATTTATGTTATTGCACTAACTGTGGAGGACACTGGCTCCAACAGTTGATAGGAATACCTTGGTTGATCTTGCAAAGAATAGCAATCTTGTTGAATATGGTCATCTTTTGGAAAGGATGGGCATAAGTCATATGTGTGGCCGACACCACCACATGTGTCACAAATAGGTTGTTGAGAATAGGTCCTTGGAGGAGACCTTGGTTGCTCAAGATAGTAGACCCTAGCATGGCTAGGTCTCTCCCCTTGGATATGATGAATTTGCCCTTTGCCTCTTTCCAAACCCAAATTATCAAACTTCTTGGATAGCTCATCCAACTTGAGTTTTGTCTCCAACTCAAGCCTACTAGGCTCTTCACTCTTACCCTCGCTCTCCCTCAAACCATAGCTATTCTCCATCTCGGAGATGTTTTGAATCATCTCCGTGATTTCGGCGTTGTTCATCTTATCGAAATTTCCCCCGGAGGCCGCCACTATCATGTCTCGAAATCTTTGCTCTAGAGTTTGAAAGAAGATTTGAGTAGTCAACCATTTCGGGATACCATGGTGAGGACAAGAGGTTAGAAGATCTCGAAACCTCTCCCAAGCTTCACTCAATGTCTCATAGTCTTTTTGCTTGAAAGTTTGGATTTCATGTCTTATTCTTGCGGTTTTTGAGGGGGGTAGAATTTGGTGATGAAGGCTTTTGAGAGACTAGCCCAAGTGGTGAAAGTTCCGGGTTCATGGGAATTTAACCATTTCTTTGCATTTTCCTTCAAGGAGAAAGGAAATAACATGAGTAAGATTTGGTCTTCGGTGATCCCATTCCTCTTGATTGTTCCCACCTTCTCCTTAAAGCCTACCAAGTGCTCATGAGCATCTTCATTTTTCAACCCATGAAAGATGTCTTGTTAAATGAATGAGATGACATGATGACGGAGTTCAAAAGTGTTGGGAGCAATGGCTCCGTATTTAATGGCCGAGCAAGACCGATTAGGGTCCGGCCTATTGTAATAGCCCATGGGTTGGTCCGCCATTTCTTGTACGAAAGGGTTGTTTGTTGGTGAGTTTGGTGGAAGTGCAGAATTTGGTATTGTGGGTGAAAGGGTGTTGTTGGAATTTTGTGAGGGAGTGGGTGAATTTATGGGTGATGTGTTTATTGTAATGTTTGTGGGTATGATGAGGGGTGGTAAGGTGGGAAGTGGTGTTTGTGAGGTTGAAGTCTCAATTGTGGGAGGTGGAGTATTTTTATGGGGGTAAGGATGGGTGGAAATCTTCTTAAAGAAGCAAGTGCTTGTCTTCTTCTTGCCCGGAAAGTCTTCTCAATCTCTCGATCAAGCGGGAAAAGAGGTCCCATGAAGCACCTACTCATGCACTCAAAGAAAGATCAAATAGTCCCAATGCAAATAGATGCACTAGGACAAATGGAAAAACAAACAAATAAAAGTGAACTAAGCCTAAAATCAATTAAACTATCTTATCCAATATCGCCGTCCCCGGCAACGGCGCCATTTTTGATATGGGGTTAGTCGCCCTCCCCCGTATCAAACAAATACTTGTAATTCTCAATACCAAACTAATTAATGTAGTAGGGTAAGGAGGTCGATCCCAAGAGACGGTGATTATGGTTCTAAGACGGTTTAATCAAATTCTAGTTTAGTTCTAGCAATTAGCAAGTTGGAGAGGATTAATAATAAACTAGGCTAACAAGAAGGCAAGGATGCGATGTAAAAACAATAATTAAAAGGAACTAGGGTGGATGGGTTCATTAATGCAAGTGTGAGTCAATTATGGTGGGGGTTAGGACTAGTCTAAAGGTGAGTCTAAGCATGTCTCCACCTCTCGGTGTAAGACGGATTAAAGGGCAAGCCTCCAACTCTCGATGCGAGACAAGCCCTAGTCTAAGGTTCGATTGGGTTCTCGCCCTAACCTCTCCCTAAACATCCAACACACACACAACAACAGTACAAGTCTAAGCTCTCACTCAAACTAGCAATAAAACATGAGAAAGACTCAAATTACTCATTCAAGCATTTCAACAAACACCTTGTGTGCACAAAACAAGTAGACTACCAAAAGACTTAATCTTTATGCCTAATTACCATAATCAACCCATAAACTCACATTAAATCCCCCATCTTCCCCTAGTCTAACACTACTCACTCATACTAGTAAAGGAAGGCATTAAAGATGGATACTTTGATATGAAACAAGCAAGGGGAGACATATTCAACATGAAAACTAAGTAAATAAACAAGAACAAGTAATTAGAAGACAATTAATGAAATAAAGATGAGAAATTGTACCAAACTTGTAAGAAAGATTGAAACTTGGATTAATAATCAAATAAGAGTCTCCTCTTTTCTTCAAATTACAACCCAAATCTTCACTAGTAACTAGGAGAAAGACTAAATCTAACAATAACTAACTAAGAAATTGAGTAATTATCACTAATTAAGAGAGATTAAAGTACTAATTAGAAAGGAATTTCTATTTAATTACTAGGGTCTAGGGTTATGTCTCTAAGTTGAATTAGGAGGGGGGTATTTATAGGTTGGTAGGATTAAGGGTTAAAAGAAGGAAGGAAAGACGAAAAATTGGATTTGCGGACAAAATGGGCCCAGCCGGCCGGACCGGCTGCCGGTTGGTCCACCCGGCTGGCCACCTCTGACTTCTTGATAAGTAGTATTTTAGTCTCGTTTTACCCCTCATTTATACATTTATTCGACTCGATTTTGTGTGTTTAATCGACTTAATAACTCATTTTATATATTAATTAATAATTATTAGATTTCCTATATTAGTGGCGAATAATTGTTATTTTGATAGAACTTGGTAATATTTTTGCTCTGTAGGAATCGGGTTCGAAAATAAAGCAAGACGGAATTATAAACGGGTCTAAGACGGAGGAAGGAAGTCAACTATGTAGCAAATGAAATAAAATGACCAAGTCAAAGTCATGAATTTGACCAATTTCATAATCTTCAAATCCCATAACCACCACCACCACCATTGCCATTCATGGCAGCCATAGTCAAGCTCACCAATGGATAAATTCCGACTCCGCTAGTTCGTCAACAATGCACCAGACCTACTGCTCTTGCCCACCTCGACTTGATTCCGAAACCCGAATGCCAAACCAATTCGCATCAGGCAGCCGTGTTACCTCTCCTCCATCATCATTGCTCCTTCACCAATTCACCATTGATGCCCGTCTCAACCCACTCGCACCACCGTGCCTTACCTCCATCTGCCACTCCGCACTCTTCCTCTCCACCATGGCTCGAGCCAGGCGCAACACCACCGGACCTCCACACAGCAGCATCGTCAACCACCACACTTCACCACCACAAGTGCCACCTCGCGTTCCTCCTTTCTTTGACCGGCTAGCAACCGGACGTCTGCTCGCACCCTTACTCCTCTCCTTCGTCCGCACTAGCAGCAACTAGACAAGCAGGGGTCACCAGTCGGTCGACCGGCTGCCTGGCTACCGGCTGGTGACCCAAACCTCCTTCCTTTCTCTACAAATTTGAAGAAAAGCAAGAGAAGTGCTGAGCCGGTTGGTGACCGGCAGCCGGGTAGCCGGTTGGGACCGCTCACACTATGAAATTAACAGAAGAGAAGCAGGGGGTGCCGAGCCGGTATGATGACCGGCTGCCGGCCGACCGGCCCAGGCTCCCAATCACGCGTCTTTTGCCATGTTGTTTGATTAGAAAAGAAAAAGCAGAAAACAAAGAAAAAGAGAAAAGCAGAAAAGAAGGAAATGGGAAAAGAAGCAGACAAAAGTGAAGAAAAGAAAGACGGACCAAAAGTCCAAAAGGGACACATTATAAAAACAAGACACACCCACTATTTGGGAAATCAGTGTGTAGTTTTAGACTAGTTAGATATTTTTATAGAGATGTAGACCGTCTTACTAGAAGAAAAACCCGTCTCACTATATTAGATTTTCTTAGTTTAATTTCTTCCTTTAATTTTTCCCCAACTTTTGTAATAGTTTCCGTCACTCGGATTTTGTATGAAGATTAAGATCGAAAGATCGGGTTTTTATTCAAGTTCGTAACTTTTCCGTCTCATCTTTGTTAATCGGTAAAGATTCAATCTTTCCTCTTTATTTTCATATTTATTTTCATTTACTTGTCACTTAATTAATTTTTCTTGCTTGTCTAATTAGTTTACATGTTTGATATGTCTTATTTTGCTAGTTTTGTATCCAAGTTTTCGTCTTTAATGACTTTTCTATTAATATGAGTGGGTAGTGTATTACTAAGGTAGATGGGGGAGTTAGTGTAGGTTTATAGGTTGATTATGATAATTGGGCATAAAGATTAAGTCTTTTAGTAGTCTATTTGTCTTGTGCACACAAGGTGTTTGTAGAAATGCTTAAATGAGTAGTTTGAGTATTTCCCTTGTTTGATTACTAGTTTGAGCGAGAGCTTGACTTGTAACGTGTTTGTGTGCATTTTGAATGTTTAAGAGGAGGTTAGGGCGAGATCCCGACCAATCCTTGGGCTAGGGCTCGTCTCACACCGAGAGGTGGAGACTTGCCTAGAGATCGTCTTACACCGAGAGGTGGAGACATTTCTAGACTCACCATTAGACCAGTTTTAACCCTCGTCATAATCGACCTATACCTACATTAATGAACTCATTCACCTTAGTCTATTTTAATCCTTGTTTAATCTTTTTTTTTGCTTCATTGTTAGTTTTAGTTATTGTATCTTTCTCGTCTTTAGCATTTGAACCTCTCATCTTCGTCCGAACTAGACTAGATAAAAACAAAAATCGATAGCCAATCCTAACCGTCCTTTGGGTTCGACCTCCTTACCCTACTACATTAATTAGTTTGGTATTGAGTCTTATAAGTTTTGTTTGACCGGGGGAAGGCGACTAACCCCGCGTCAAAATGGCGCCGTTGCCGGGGACGGTGTCTAGGATTGATTTTGATTTTTGTTTGAGTTTAGGCCTAGTTCACTTTTATTGCTTATGAAAAAAAAAAAGAAATTAAAAAAAAAAAAGAGGTCTTGAAAATGATTTTTAGTTATCATCAAGCTCATGATGACCCATTTCATGTGCATTGGGAAAAAGTTGAGGAATATATTTTTGCTTTTGGTTGGAATGTTGAAAGATGGGAATTTTGTCATATAATCTATGATGGTGTTGTTGATAATGTTAGGGACATGATCGAACAAAATTGTGATGCCATGTTTAATTATATGTCTTATGATGAGAGGTGGGACCTTCTTGTTTACCTTGCTAAAAATTCTAAGGCCGACTTTTTGAATGAAGCTAATGTCCAATTTCAACATGCTCCCCCAATTCCTAATTTGTGTAATATGCATGATTATTCATCTGTTTGTGATACTTGTGGTGGTGTAGGGCATAGTTCTCAAATTTGCCCTCATCCCAATGTGAATGCAATGTATGATACCAATATTGCGCCTCCTTCTAATGAAAACATGCCACACTTTGATTTTTATCCAACTTCACCTCTTGAACACCAACTCACATCCATAAATGACATAAGTGAGTTCGAGTTTACAAGATTTGATGATGATTCATGTTTGAGTAATATGCATTGTTCTCTTGTCAATGATAATTTGAATGATATGTATATGAATGAGCTTGAGCATGTGACATTTAATGTGAATCTTGATAATGCCATTTGTGTTGACAATGTTGTTGGTTGGAAGAATCCTTGGGATGAGTATGCAATTCTTGATATGCCCTTGCATCCTAATATGATAAATGATGATGATGATTTGCATGCCCTTGACTTCTCTTCTGAGCCACCTTGTCTTTTATCGATACAACCCTTGCCCTCCTTATGTCAACCTACACCTAATTTCTTTGATGAAAATGTGTGGTTGAGTGAACCAAGTTGTCTTGGTTTATGTGAATTTGAGATGATATCGTTTGATGTGGATCATGGGGTGGTGGAGAGAGAGTTAGTTAAGAGGAATTATGAGGAAAATGAATTTTTTGATGCTCCTTTGAAGGAGATTGTGGATATTGAGGATAAATGGGCTATTGAAATCGATATTCTTGAGAGACCCCTTCTTGAGAAATTTGAGATTGATTTTGGGATGCATGATGAGACTAGTGAGGAAGAACAAATTAAAAAGGATAAGGAAAACATTGATTATGATGATTCTTGGAGGGAAGAGAGTGTGATGATAGATTGTGTGGAGGATTGTGAGATGCATCTTCTTGACGAACCTACTCTTGGGGAATTTGAGGCTCCTTTTTGTGGTGAGGATGAGTTACTTAAGCTCACCAATGAAAATGATGCAATCTTTGAGGATTTTGAGAGTGAGATTGAGAAAGAAGGCATGCTTGAATTGTTGGAAGTTAAGTGGGATGATGAGCTTATTGAGGATGATAGCTTAGAGGAACTCACCTTGACTACCTCTCGTGTTTGGCATGACTCTCCTACTTTCGTTGAGCATCTTGACTCTCCTACTTTTTGTGAGCACACCATCACAAACCATGATGTCAATGTTAACCTTATTCTTGATGATTCTTGTGTGAATGAAGTGTTTGAAATACCTCTCCTTCATAATTTTAATGTATTTGAGGTGTCTCCTCCTCCTTTTAAGAAGGATGTGTTTGAAAAGGAGGGGTGGAAAGAAGAAGCTAGGGACAAGAAGACTACTCGAGTCTCCTATGTTGTTGAATGTCCCGATATCATCCGTTCTTACCATCCTCCTCCCAAAAAGGAGGAAACATTTTATATTGTTGAATTTGAAATTGATGTGGAGGATGGTGGAAACGGAGATAATTGGAAGAAGTTCAAGGATGTTAGCTACTATGATGAGGTTAAGGCCATGGGTGGCCTTGTATATAGATTGTGGGATCCCGGATAATTGTTGGATGCATGAGTAGGTTTTGCGGTTTCCTTAAAACCGCGCTTCTTGGGAGGCAACCCAAGCTTTTTATTTCTTGTCGTTCTTTCTTTTCCTATTGAAAATTCCAAAAACATGTTATTTCTTTTCTTCTTCTCCTAGCTTTTGGACCATTGAGGACAATGTCCGGTTTAAGTGTGGGGAGGAGATTAGTGTATAGATTAGATTAATTTTTAAAATTTTTAAAATTTGAAAAAAATCCTAAAAATTAGTTTGTTTATAGTTTATTTTGTATATATTGTTGTGCGTTTCCTCTTATCTCCATCCATAGGTGCGCCCCACATCATAAGAAGCACGAAATAGGGAAAATGAAGACGCTATGGTGAGATCTTTCCTATTCTCTTCTCCCTTATCTCTTTTTCTTCTTACTTGTTGTTTGAGGAGAACGGGATGTGTTGATGACGATGTTGTGGATTTTTTTGATTGGCGTGTGTGCCACTTGTGTGCTGTTAGGAGATAACATTAGTTTGTGTGTCATATAGTCGGTTAGAGCATGTGCATTTAGGTTGTATATATAGTAGATCATGGCATATAGTTGCATTTAGAAAAAATGGTTTTGAAAAATGTCTATTGTGGAAACTTGACGGATATGCATAGTCCATTTTTTGCTACTTTTTCATTCATAAAGTGTTCATCTTAATCGTGGAATTTTGGACGCCCTAGGTTGTGCATTTCTAATGAGTTTTGACCCGTCTACTAAAGCCGAGTCATGAGTTTGCGCTTATTCCACCTCGACAACCCCAATTGATGTGAATACTCCGTTAGTTGAAAGAATTCTTAGGTGATCGTCTTACTATGCAACCAACCTTGATTCATTGTTCTTCCACTTCTACTCACAAAAAGGAAACAACACAAACAAGCCAAAAATATTGAGTCAAATATCATGTTTTCTTGTTTTCGTCGAGGAAATGCAAAACGGGACTTCTAGGGATTCTAGTGGGCCCACATCTAGGGTCCCGCTCGATGCCACTACGGTGGGGATACCTCTATTGTTGGTTCCGACCGCGTGTTCTTGACGTTTTTCTTATGCTTTATGATACTAGTGGCTTATAAGGATCATGCATTTATTTAGACAGTTTTCCTTATAGATATTTTCGTCACATGGATGAGGCGTGTGATTATTCTTTTGCTAGATGCATCCTTATCATGTTATTACGTGCTTACCGTTTAGATGTGTCGCAATGTTGAGCAAGCCCCCACTTGCCTTGCAAGGAAACACCACCCCTCATAGTGTTTCGTTGTGAGTTGAAGGGACGGAGGAGGCCCGTCAATTGCCTCTCATCGGATATTATTAGGATAAGTTAGTTAATTACTCATTTTACATTACGTGTCTTTAGTTTATATAATGAGCTTACTCGAGGACGAGTAAGGTTTAAGTGTGGGGATATTTGATAAGTAGTATTTTAGTCTCGTTTTACCCCTCATTTATACATTTATTCGACTCGATTTTGTGTGTTTAATCGACTTAATAGCTCATTTTATATATTAATTAATAATTATTAGATTTCCTATATTAGTGGCGAATAATTGTTATTTTGATAGAACTTGGTAATAGTTTTGCTCTGTAGGAATCGGGTTTGAAAATAAAGCAAGATGGAATTATAGACGGGTCTAAGACGGAGGAAGGAAGTCAACTATGTAGCAAATGAAATAAAATGACCAAGTCAAAGTCATGAATTTGACCAATTTCATAATCTTCAAATCCCATCACCACCACCATTGCCATTCATGGCAGCCATAGTCAAGCTCACCAATGGATAAATTCCGACTCCGCTAGTTCGTCAACAATGCACCAGACCTACTGCTCTTGCCCACCTCGACTCGATTCCGAAACCCGAATGCCAAACCAATTCGCATCAGGCAGCCGTGTTACCTCTCCTCCATCATCATTGCTCCTTCACCAATTCACCATTGATGCCCGTCTCAACCCACTCGCACCACCGTGCCTTACCTCCATCTGCCACTCCGCACTCTTCCTCTCCACCATGGCTCGAGCCAGGCGCAACACCACCGGACCTCCACACAGCAGCATCGTCAACCACCACACTTCACCACCACAAGTGCCACCTCGCGTTCCTCCTTTCTTTGACCGGCTAGCAACCGGACGTCTGCTCGCACCCTTACTCCTCTCCTTCGTCCGCACTAGCAGCAACTAGACAAGCAGGGGTCACCAGTCGGTCGACCGGCTGCCTGGCTACCGGCTGGTGACCCAAACCTCCTTCCTTCCTCTACAAATTTGAAGAAAAGCAAGAGAAGTGCTGAGCCGGTTGGTGACCGGTAGCCGGTTGGGACCGCTCACACTATGAAATTAACAGAAGAGAAGCAGGGGGTGCCGAGCCGGTATGGTGACCGGCTGCCGGCCGACCGGCCCATGCTCCCAATCACGCGTCTTTTGCCATGTTGTTTGATTAGAAAAGAAAAAGCAGAAAACAAAGAAAAAGAGAAAAGCAAAAAAGAAGGAAATGGGAAAAGAAGCAGACAAAAGTGAAGAAAAGAAAAACGGACCAAAAGTCCAACAGGAACACATTATAAAAAGGGGGCTGCGAAACATCGTCGACGTTTTTTTAAAAAAAGACCACTATAACCCTTTTCTCTCCTTCCTCTCTCTAACTTTTTCTCTAAAATTCTAAAACCTCGTAAACTAATCTAAACAACTTCCACAAAAATTTGAAAGACGGTTTTCATATAAAATTAAACGGTAGTCAATGGCGGACAATGAATCATCGATACGTTATGCAAACCCTTTAACGTAATTTTTGTTTTGTTTATTTAGTTTTCCATTAACGTAAATTTGAAAGACGATTTCCATTGTTTTCTTTGTTAGTGTTCCGTTACGAGCCTATGACATTTGTTGATTCTTGAAACACCCTTTTGAAGTCGATTTATAGTTTTTATGCCGAATTCATGAATATTGATATGAGTTTTGGACGATTTAGGGTAGGAAACTCTACATTGGACGTTGATATGGGGAATCAACGTCCAATATAGACGTTGATAATCAATTTTGACGTCCCACCTAGACGTTGATACCCCATATCAACGTCCAAGGTGGACGTTATCAAGGTTGATCAACGTCCAAAGTGGACGTTAGTTCCCTCCTCAACGTCCAATATGGACGTTATTATCTATGTGTAACGTCTGTCCTAGACGTTGACACCCCATATAAACGTCTAGGTTAGACGTTATGTATAGGGTTCAACGTCTACAGTGGACGTTGAACTAGTGGTGCAACGTTTTTTTGAAGTTTACTTGCGTATTTTCGTGTTTTCGTGTAATTTCTCGTGTTTTCGCACGGTTTATTTAGGTTTTAATGTAATTTCCGCTTGTAAACAGGGTTCATTTGAGGAATTTGTCGATAACAGGTTCGATTTCAACCCTTTATTTGTGACGGATATAGTTTTTGAGACTCGTGAC
This sequence comes from Heliosperma pusillum, assembly GCA_022085475.1. Taxonomy (NCBI): domain Eukaryota; kingdom Viridiplantae; phylum Streptophyta; class Magnoliopsida; order Caryophyllales; family Caryophyllaceae; genus Heliosperma; species Heliosperma pusillum. The sequence goes on along the minus strand of JAIUZE010001833.1, from coordinate 17,051 downwards.
GAAGCGTTTGATTGGGCCCAAAAGATAGCGTTTGATAATGGGTTTGCATTGGTGAAAGCAACTAACGGAGCGAAAAACCGTAGCGAACCCGACTTGTTATCTTCATATTTGCGTTGTTCTAGGTACGGGAGGTCACCGGGAGAGTATGATCCCGATAATCCTAGGAAACAATCCGGTTCACCTAAATGTGATTGCAAATTTCGTATTCGAGCCGTGCAAAACAAGTTTCGGGGTTTCGACGATAAACCCATAATACTTTGGAACATTGTGATCGCCGTTGGTTATGGGAAGCACAACCACAAGTTGGTAAAGTACAAGGATGGACATAGGCATTTTGCGGGTTTAACTGAAGAAGAGAAAGAGTATGTGAAACAACAAGTCCGGGCTTCGATTCCCCCGAGAGATATTAAAAACGGTCTTCATCAAAGAACCCCGGAAAAACCGCAACCCTCAAGCACCCAAATATATAGTGAGACAACCAAGCTGAGGCGTGAAATGAGAGGGAGTCGAAATCCCGCTCAACAAATGTTGTCCTTAGCTGTAGAAGCGAAATATGTGCATTGGCATGAGAAGAATCCTGAGACATGTGAGCTTTCTCATGTTTTCATGTCTCATCCGGAAGCCGTGAAGCTGTTTCGTACCTATCCACATGTTGTGCTTATTGATTCGACATACAAGACCAATGTGTACAAGATGACACTCGTTGAGCTTGTTGGTGTCACACCATGTGGATCTTCATTCTTGATTGCTTGTGTATTGATTCCTTCTGAGTCGGAAGATGGGTACAAATGGTTATTGAAGAAGTTGGGAATGCTTCTCGAGTACACCGAAGCATCTATTTCAGCATTTGTCACTGATCGGGAGTTGGGTTTGATCGCGGCTCTACGGTCCGTCTATTCTCTTACACCTCACTTGTTGTGTCGTTGGCACTTGAAATGTGCTGTTGAGAGCAAAACACAATCGTGGTCAAAGCATGAGTGGCGCACAAAGCATATCATGTGCAATGAAGAGCATGGTTGGAATGAAGTGATAAATGCTACTACCAAGGAAGAGTACGAGTTGCGTTGGGCCGCCTTTTTTAAAAATTGGAAGGTAGTGGCGACTTATGCGGCGAAAACATGGGGCCCGTACTCAACATGGTTCGTATTATGCTACACGAACCGGTATTTCCATCTTGGAAACGGTATTTCCATCTTGGAAACACGGCTACTAGTTGTATGTTAGTCATCACCATGATTAAAGTATAGGATAATAGAGTAGAGAGAAGATAGTGAGTTGTGTGGAAATAATTTGTTGGGTAAAGGGTTTATATAGAGGAAATGCTAGGGTTTTCATGTTGTGGCCAATACAAATATAATATAATTAATAAAAAATAAATCAAGAATCCAATAAATATAATTGACATTGACAACACTCGACCCTGAATAAAGCTGACGGAAATTAAAGTGGATACATAAAGCTGACGGAAATTAAAGTGGATACATAAAGCTGACGGAAATTAAAGTGGATACATAAAGCTGGTGAAATTAAATTAGACTAATAATAATAAAAATAAAAGTACCATTACATAATTCAAACATAAAATAATCTAAAATAATCCGTAGAAACACAATACAACTAAAAATAAAACATAACTAAATAATCAAACGTCGTCATGTCCTACATCATCGTCATCGTCGTCCTCCGTGATCCTGAAGTAGTCGGCCATATCTGTAACCAACCGATTTACACATGATGCCATCGCCTGCTGAGTAGGCTGTCTGTAGATAAGTGAGAACCTCCATGCAAGAGCTCTGCCGAACTCGGGCTCATCCAAAAGAGGCACCGTAGAAAACTTGGTACGACGGCCAAGAGGAAATAAATACGGGTGGGAGGACTTCGTGTACCATGTCATGTAACGATCGACCGTGTCAAACGGCATCACGACCGGGTATGAACGGTCTCTCAAAACAATCCGAGCCTCTGGGAGCCCCCACTCCGAATCAGGATACTCCCCATAATACAACCTATAACCCGACTTCGATGAAGCCGGACGATGCTCAACAGCTGGAGTAATCATAGGGGTCGGGATAGGCTGGACATACCCAAACTGCCGCAAAAAACGGTCAGGCTGATATGGCTCTACTACATCAAGAAATCTAATCAACCCCGAATAAAGCGATGTCCTACAAGACCGTTGTGAACCAACACCGTTAGGGGTCCAACGGATATGCTCCGCCCTAAGCCCGTCTAGCCTCTGACGGTGCTCATCTAGAATCTTCTCCTCCCCCTTAAACCTAGGAACCCGTGACCAAGCCTCCACCAGTGGTCTACCCTCAACATAGTATCCTGCATGGGGTCGGAAATGGGGAAAATACTCATATATCCAAGCCTGGAGCAACGGCAAACAACCGCTAAGCCCACGAGCATCTATCTGTGACGCCATACCCAACTGACGGTACAAGTACGCCAATGTCGCAGCCCCCCAAGCATACTCACCAAAACTATCCAAGTCATCAAACAAATGAAGCATCTGGGCCACTACCATGTCACTAGACTTGTCCGTGAACAATGTCTGTCCAACCAACAACATCAAGTACGCCCTCAACGACTCATCATGGCGACCCGTCTCCACAACCTCCCTCAACTTCTGAGTCGACAACCCAACACTCCTATAATATGGTGGCTCGACATCCTGAAATGTCAGCCCAAATAAAGTAGCCATCTTCTCCCTCAAGCCTGCATCCTCCCTCGTGCTACCCTTCTCCTGCTCAACCATACCCTCCACAAAAACCCTAGCGCCACTCACCTTTATCCCTAGAATACGATGAACATCATGTAATAAGATAGTGATCTCTCCAAAAGGCATGTGGAAACTGTTAGTATCCGGCTGCCACCTCTCTACAAATGCACTACATAGATTTTCATCTATGCCGGTGGTCACACAACTTCTCAAAACACCAAGCCCACTCTCACTAACTCTCCGGGCAACCAGCTCCGGCACCTTCATCCCGTTCATAACCTCCATACAACCGGGCCTCTCGTAACACTTGAGCCACGATCTCGCCGGCTTGGCCTCCGTCCAACTCTTATAAGCCACGTGTCCACCGAAACTACGTAAGACGTTGAGGTGAACCGGTCCACCCTCAACCACGCCACTAAGACGCTAAGACAAATCCCTTTTCGTCTTCTTCCTCTCCGTGCTAGATGAACCCTGACTAACCGGCACATATCGTCCTCTACCAACCTGTACCACCTTCTTACCTATTGGTTCGGCTGCCTGATTCTTTACAAAACACTCGTCATCGGGCTGCTCTGCCGCCTCCTCCGACTAAGATCCTGAACCGCCGTCAACATTACCATCATCAACGGCACCTACCCTATAAAAAACTGACGGAAAAACTGTCTCGCTCACAGCAGGCGGGGGCGTAGGGGAAACGTCCATACCCTCTCACCGAGTAGGACGAAAGACAACTCCGGCTTGACGCACACCGGGTAAACGCCGCTTAGATGCCGTCACTTTTCGGCCTTTCGTACGATCATGGACCACCATAATGTTTTTTTCTTTATCCATCTGCATATAAAATAATACAACATTATAGACAATAATCGACAAAAAAAATAATCTCATTACAAACAACATTTGAAATAACGAAAATAAAAACCGATCATAAAAATATAAACATATATGATAATAATCATTTTACACGAATATGATAAAAATCATCGTCAACATTCAAAACCATCGTCAACATATAAACATATAAACATATTTGATAATAATAAACATATAAACCGATTATAATTTTACACGAATTAAATTACATATGATAATAATCATTGTCAACATTCAAAACCATCGAAAACAACGCAATAACAGAAAATCAAAGGCTGGTTGCACGTTGGTGCTAGTGACCAACGTCCAGCCCAGACGTTGGTCATCAAGACCAACGTCTGGGCTGGACATGGTCACTAGCACCAACGTTTGGGCTGGACGTTGGTGTTGATGACCAACGTCTGGGCTGGACGTTGGTCACTAGGACCAACGTCTACTCTGGACGTTGGTCATCAACACCAACGTCCAGCCCAGACGTTGGTGCTAGTGACCAACGTCCAGCCCAGACGTTGGTCCTAGTGACCAACGTCCAATTTCTCGTCTTTTTTCAATACCACCAACAAAAACCGTCTTCCAACAACATAAATCAATAAACCTCTTTCAATTCTTCCACAAATTTGTCCATAACACATTTCCAACATGCAAAATCAAATCAAAAACCGTCTTCAACAACATAAATTTAAAACCCAAATTCAACAACTATAATCCAAAATTTGAATCATAAAAGCAAACCACAACACAAATTCAAATCAATTAAACATATACATAAACAAATTCAAAAGATTTAAACATATTAACAACCAAATATAAATCAATTAAACATATTTGAATCTAAAAACAAATTCAAAAGACTTACTTATGAAAAACTTGGTGGTGGTGGCGGGAGGGCGACGGGCTGTAGTGGTGCGGCAAGCAGTGGTGGTGGGGTCGTGCAGTGGGGTCGGGCGGTGGGGATAGTCGGTGGTTCGGGTGGGATGAGAGGGAGAGTTTAGGGAAAGAGAGAAAATGAATTTAGTGAGAAAATGAGTAAAAGGGTAGATACGGTCTTTTTTATGAAAAACGTCGACGATGTTTCGTAACCCGGTATAAAAACAAGACACACCTACTATTTGGGAATTCAGTGTGTAGTTTTAGACTAGTTAGATATTTTTAGAGAGATGTAGACCGTCTTACTAGAAGAAAAACCCGTCTCACTATATTAGATTTTCTTAGTTTAATTTCTTCCTTTAATTTTTCCCCAACTTTTGTAATAGTTTCCGTCACTCGGATTTTGTATGAAGATTAAGATCGAAAGATCGGGTTTTTATTCAAGTTCGTAACTTTTCCGTCTCGTCTTTGTTGATCGGTAAAGATTCAATCTTTCCTCTTTATTTTCATATTTATTTTCATTTACTTGTCACTTAATTAATCTTTCTTGCTTGTCTAATTAGTTTACATGTTTGATATGTCTTATTTTGCTAGTTTTGTATCCAAGTTTTCGTGTTTAATGACTTTTCTTATTAATATGAGTGGGTAGTGTATTACTAAGGTAGATGGGGGAGTTAGTGTAGGTTTATAGGTTGATTATGATAATTGGGCATAAAGATTAAGTCTTTTGGTAGTCTATTTGTCTTGTGCACACAAGGTGTTTGTAGAAATGCTTAAATGAGTAGTTTGAGTATTTCCCTTGTTTAATTACTAGTTTGAGCGAGAGCTTGACTTGTAACGTGTTGTGTGCATTTTGAATGTTTAAAGGGAGGTTAGGGCGAGATCCCGACCAATCCTTGGGCTAGGGCTCGTCTCACACCGAGAGGTGGAGACTTGCCTAGAGACCGTCTTACACCGAGAGGTGGAAACATTTCTAGACTCACCATTAGACCAATTTTAACCCTCGTCATAATCGACCTATACCTACATTAATGAACTCATTCACCTTAGTCTATTTTAATCCTTGTTTAATCTTTTTTTTGCTTCATTGTTAGTTTTAGTTATTGTATCTTTCTCGTCTTTAGCATTTGAACCTCTCGTCTTCGTCCGAACTAGACTAGATAAAAACAAAAATCGATAGCCAATCCTAACCGTCCTTTGGGTTCGACCTCCTTACCCTACTACATTAATTAGTTTGGTATTGAGTCTTATAAGATTTGTTTGACCGGGGGAAGGCGACTAACCCCGCGTCACTTCTTCCTCCGTCTTTTTCTCTTCCTCTCTTCAATTGGTGCCCCCAGCCGGTCTGGCCGGCCGCCGGTGGCCTTGACCGGCTAGCCACCTCTGCTAATTCCCTCGTCTTCCTCCCCCTTGTGCGTGACCCAGCCGGTCTGGCCGACTGCCGGTTGGTCTGACCGGCTGACCACCACTGCTACACCCTCCGTCTTTCATCTTCTCTTCTTTTCTTTCTTTTTCTTTTTCTTTTCTTTCTTTTCCTTTTTCTTCTTCTTTATTTGTTTTGTGACGGTTTCTCGAATTTCATCCCGTCTCGTCCTTGTCTTGGCATATTCCTTATAAATTGAGACGAAATTAAATAGTATGTGAGTACACGGGATAAGGGTCAAAACACGATAAAACCGACGCTAAATTAAGCTAATTACGCTAAAACATAAGAGAATAAAGAGGGGAAACGATCTAAAATAATCGTATATCAACAACATCTAAGGTCTGATCCGTATTGTACCAAAGTCTTCTTGGTCATATACTTCACCATTCTCCAACAGTTAGGCAGAGTATCCATCCTTATCAGTATGCCATTCAGTGTTAGCATAGGGATCATAACCATCATCAATATAATTAAGAGTAGAAAGTACAAGGGGGTCCTCTACTTCTAAGTCAGTCATATCTTCATCATCCTCAACTATGTCATCTTCAGATGACTCAAAAGAATTATCAGTTTTATAGTCAGAATGATTAACATCTAATCTTAATCCACCAGGTTTAGAACTCCTTCTTGACAGCCTAGAACTTCTTCTTTCAGTTACTTCCAAAAAATGTGAGCCCCTAAGAACAAAAATCCATCTCTTCTTAGCTGTTGCTTTGGGCATTTTAAACCTGGGATTAGTAATCTGTGTTTGGTATGAACTTTTTACTTGAGAATTTTGTACTTGTTGAGTGTATTGTTCTGGGATTGAATGGGTTTGGCTTAATTTGACACTTCTCCTAGAGGACAAGGATGAAGTATCCAAGGTAAACTCAACTGGTGAGGTAATTTTAAGTGGTGAGGGTATAATATTTTCAGAAGCCATTTGTGTTTGGGATAACCTGACACTTCTCCTACGAGACAAGGTTGAAGTTACGGAGGTAAGTTTAAGTAGTGAGGGAATTCTGTCCACATAAGAGTTTTGATTTTGAGAGGGAATTGTTCTGGAGGGGGTACAATATTTTCAGAAGAATTTTGTGTTTGGGTTAATCTGACACTTCTCCTAGGTGACAAGGATGAAGTAGCATGTGGTGTGGGTTTTTGAGGTCTTCTAAATGGTAACTTTTCAATGACAGCACTACTTCCCCTATCAACTTCTAGACATGCCTCTTGACATGCCTTATCCTTGGAAACACCCTCTTGACATGCCTTTAGATTCCTATCCAAAGTGAGGACATTTGATGGTGTAACATCACACATTCACACCCAATCCAAATAGTAATCTCCTTCAGCCCCCTAGTCTACTAAACATATCCATCAATGCATAATCATCATTTAGCACATGATGTTTCATCTGATAACTATATCATAATGAAGGATGTTTGTGTAAAGGGACATCATGTTTTTCAGCCTCATCAAGTAGATCATTAATCACATCGATTAACAAACATTTATCAGTATCATCTACTTTGACCTTAACACACTTACCCATTAATCCAATTTCAATACAACACCCTCCATTTTGCAATTAAAATGAAGAACACAAAATGATGCTACTTAAACATTAATCAAAATAAAACTTCATATAATATGCAAATGATACATCAAATTCAAACATTTCATCAAACATTAATCAAGATAAAACTATGATCAAACACTTCATCAAGATAAAACTAAGTACATAATTCTTAACCCGTTTTAAATGTAAGATGGATCAATTTGTCTTGCTTAAGACGGGGTAGCCCGTCTTATTGCTTCAGACGGTTCCAACCCCCCACTTGCCCTACTTGCTCTTTTATGAGAGAGCATGACCTATCTGAAACAATAAGAAGGATCACACCGTCTGAAACAAGAATTTGTGAAGAAGATGGATATACTCATGGGTTTTATGTAAGAATTTGGGTAGGTATTAACAAACAACACATGTCCATTGATAAGCCCATAGTAATCCATGTCATGGCCTACACTACTACACAGTAAACCCTAATGGTGTTTATTTGCTTGATGTTCAGACCTCAGCCACATCACTACCCATATTTTTTTCCAATGGTTATCTCCATCTCTAATTATATCCTCATAAAAAACTCTTAATCATACATCAAATTTCGCTTATTTGATAATCTTGCATCAAGGATCAAGTAATTTTATTTGTTTAATTGTTGTTATCTCCAGTAAGTAAACTCTTAATCACAATTTCATATTTTATTTGTTATTATTAAACAAAATTAAAAGTCTTTTGATGTTATATTTGCTTCTCAAAATTTGTAAGTCTAACTTTATATTTAAATTCAGTAAACTAGATTTGGGTTCTTTTCTAGAATTAATTTTGATCTGTTTTTCAAAATTTTATGTATTACATTTTTCATTAAAGAAAAATATTAATCTTACAAAGTTTGATTAATTGTGAAGAATTTGGGTACAATATGATTAAAAAAGGTACTATAGTTATTTGATAAAAAATTACAAATTAATCGCTTTTTATTTATGTTCAATTATTCTTTTTATTATTATTGTTCCAATAATGAAATTAGCAGACCAACGCATAATCATTTACGGTTTAATAATTTTAATTACTTTAAATAATTGTTGTGATTATAAATAAAGATGTAAAATTTTATATTTTATATTTCTATTTTCAAAATTTCTGTGGTGTAATGATTTTGTAATTGTACGATTGCGCAATACATTGTTATCAATTGAGAGAATTATCGAATTTGTGTAAATATGTTGTTTGTAGCTTGAAACAATGTGGGGGCTTGAATTCAGGTAAAAAATTGCCTTTGAATTGTTGACTGTCAACTACAGGTTTACATATCGGCTGCGTGACTGCGTGGTTGTTCCTTTAATAAGTAAAAAGTTAACGTCTTTGAGCCGTTATCATTTTTCCAGCTATTTGATTGTTCAATTTGATTGTTAGTTTCATGTTTTTTTGCAGCTTTTTAGAGTCAAAGGCTAGCCATGACAACTAGTAATTGCCAAGGATTCTCTACTAAGCTCGGGGAAATCCTTGAATCAGATGATGAGGCTCGTTTTGTGAATTTGTTTCGAGATCACCCTACCAATCTCGATACTATCAACTCGATGGTGAATGAGTGTGTAGAATTGCTTGCCTCAAGGTGTTTGATGGCCTTGATCCGTGGAGAAGTTTGCAATACCCATCCTACATTTGATGCAGGAAAGTTGCCTAATAGTGGTGTTTCTGCCCTCGCCTACATTGCACATTGCTGCCCCGAAGATTCTCAAGCTATTAACTTAATACTCACAAAGTGCGGTGGTACTTGTCTCGCAAATGTCTATTGTACCATTGGTGTAGTGCACGGCCTACCACTTCATTTTCTTCTTATTAATTTGAGGTTGTTTTGGATTTCTTAACATAATACTCTTTTTTTTTAGTCTACTTGTTAATCTCTGAGTGAGTTTCTTAGTTTTGTTCTTTGCCAACTTATTGCAGTCTCATGGATCACCTATACTTATGGTATCGAGGCACGCCTATCACCAGACTTGTTCTTCTACTCTGCCTGTGGGAAACGGTTCGTCATTAGATAGCATTGCTGTTCTTTTCTTTTGGCCTTAGCTGAAACAAAGTTAAAGTTTGCTCTTTGTAGATTCAAAAACTTGATTTTTACAAGTTTATATTATAGACATAAGGTTACTGTAATGTCAATGTCACCGAGTGAGGATATTGCTTAAGAGCATGGTATTAGTCTATTAGATTTTGGTTTGTGACCTCACCATGAAATTGTTCTAGCGCGCGGCATTCTTTCTTAAATTCACTCTATACCGCCTCAAAATACTTCTCAAACTAGTTTCTTAGTAGGTAGTTGCCGTTCATCTATCATTTGATGTAAATGGTGTCAATTTAGAAATTTGCTTTGCATGGCTTTTTTTGTTATTATTCCATCATTATCACTTTTTTTTTTCTTTTTTTTTGCTACCTTTATAAGGCCTATGGCATATCTAACTTTTGTGAATTTTACTGCATATACAGAAACCAATCTTGGATTCTCTACGAGTTCTCGTGAAACACACTGATTCAATCAACACTATTGCCTGGATTATGTTAAGTAATGGAGGGTTGAAACAGTTTGCAGCCCTGCTTTTGATTGCTCGCGAGAAGGTTATAGCCCCGTTCGGCGACACAGGTGAATCTGCTTGAGGATTGCCTTGCAGAACTACAACTTGGTGAAAAGTGTGGTACAGTTTTAGATGTGCTAAATTTTTTGTCCGATTATTTTGTAGGTTTGGCGATAGACCATTATATAACGAGGGAAATCAATTTAATTCCCGAAGATAACCTTAGCCTTGATCAAGTGGAGTACAAATGTATACTCAGGGATGCGCAAACATTACTTTCTCTGTTTGAGCTAGCTGGTGATGATTTGAGTTCATATTGTAGCTCAATGCAGAAATACGTATGTTTTCTACCATCTAGAAATAAAACTGTTTATCTAGTAGGCGATTTTGATTCTACTTTTTACCTCGTTCAGGTTTCTGCAGACGATGTGGTGGACGATGTTTGTGGCTTGTTGATAAAAAATGGAGTCGTCATGTGTAATTTTGATATCCTTTTAAGTGCCTCCAGTGTTAAGTACGCGATTGCCTCTTTCAGTTGAGATTCATTTATCTCTTGCATTTTGTCTTTGTTAAAGTTTTTGTTTGTTAATTCTTGATTGGCAGGGGATATCAAGCTCGTGCTATCTCAGATTCAGAAGATATAAACCCGTTGATGCGTATGTGTAAGTTATATTCGGATGGTTTCAGTCTTCAGATCTTTGTCATCAATATCTTCTTTTATGAGATAAATTTGAATATTTTTTCTCAGTTCACTTTAAGCAACAGAAATACCAAAGTGAGAAGAATTTCACTAAGGGCAAAGTGGAGTTTAAGTCACACATTGAGGCATTAACAAGTTGAAATAATGCTTTTTCTATGTTCTCACGTATTTTGTCGTTGCCTTTCTTCTTGTGGAACATATACAACAAGTCTTCAACATTGTTTATTTTGTGAAATTCTTCTAGATTTGTACGAAGCTAAATTGAGACCCAAGGCAGCTGTAGATAAAACTTCCGCTTACTCGAGATTTTACGAAGTAAGTTCAGTTATATTGTAAAGAGTGCTACTTTACTTTCTACTTCATATATATTTGATGATTTTGAAAGAGATATCTAGCACTTTTAGTCTTAAAACCTCTAGTACAACATTTTCCCAGTGCGCCTCAATGGCTCCCGCAAAGTGCGGGGTAGGGGGGTCGGATGTACGCAGTCTTACCTTTGTGTTAGCAACACAAAGAGACTGTTTCCGAATGACCCAAGATGAAAATTGCCTCGAAAACTACATCGAATGACTGGAACCCAAGAGTAATGATTCTTTCGTTCCATAGAAAATTGTAAGTCCTTAGAACCTCGAGTACGGAATAATATGTACAGAGTACAATTTACGATCATTTTTAATAATATTTACCAGAGTTCTTACTCACGTCTCTTAGCAGCACGTCTCAAGTATATATATATATATATAATCGCTCTTATTTTTGGCGGTTTATATGAGCGTGGATCTCTCTTTTCAGCTTCAGGCCGGCAAGCCTAGCTGGGGAATATCACTACCAATCCCTAATTATTTGCAAGCAAGACTTTACTCCACCCAAGCTTGTCAAGTTGGGAAGATGAGCAAGTCACTTCCGCGGCGTACTAGTGTCAGCCCTATCCCTAGGCGTTTGGGTTATATTGCTATGAAATATATGGGTAAGGTTAGATTTCTGTGATGACTAAGGTAGTAAGGTGGTTTATGGACTTCCAAGCAGATTATGTAATGCTGTATTTATTGTTGTAAGCATCTTAATTTGGCCAATAATATTTGCTCTTTTGACTTGTAGACTTGTAACTTTGTAAGACTTTTGAATTGAGTAATTGACCAAGTAAAATTTATTACTGACAATATTTAGTTTGGATCTTCTAGTTGAGTGTAGAGATGACGAAGAGAGTACTTCGTGACTCAACTTCTCCTAGGTTTTGCTGATCGAGAAATGGGTGTAACTGTGTAAGTTTAACAAGGCCACCTCACAGAGAAACTCAACCGAGTGTTGTCTATGTTTTTGATCCAGGCAAGGTATATGATTCCGGCAACTTATTTACTTGCATAATCACATTACTAAAGCGGACGGCTCCATGCATTTTTACCATCGGAGCTGACTTAAGCTTCTGCAATAACTGGCAATTTTCAAGCCAACATATCAATTCAAATCTTACTCCAAATATCGGGGAATAAAATAACAATTCATCTAGACAACATTGAAGTGCATTCTGCCCATGGCGACGTAACAATTCATTCACAAGATATTAAGCAGTCCGACATCAAGAGCCGAGTATATTTTGAGTACTAAAAAGATGGCTAAAATATTCACAGTTTAGTCGTCATTTTTTTAGCCTACTTCACAGAAAGTTTTTTTGAGTAGTCACTTCAGCACTCGACTACGCACGCGACAGAGATACTGCTGGCCCACCTGAATGTAGGCTGGAGTGGATAGGAATTTTCCCGAGGAAGTCCTGCTTCTTCCGCAAATATGTGCCCATAAATCAAACAAACACTCAGATAGGAATTTTACACGAGACGGCCATGAAGTAGGTAATAATCGATTGACCCCTTTTTTGGAAGAGATTACGCGTTCCAGCGAGACTAGAGAATTATTTTTTCGATTTAATGAGCTAAGATGGGTAAATTGTCACGGAAATTGGGGTTAGTTTCAAAAATTTTGCAAGACAATGTAAATGCAAACAACTTATATACCGAACCAGCGAACTCTTGATTAAGGTATCTATATGAAAATTGAAGTTTCAAAAACCGACCAACATAATGAAATTTATGTAACAAGGGCGTAATGCCACAACCCTTCACTACTAGGATTACAGGTACAAACAATACAGTATTACGAAATACATGCCTAAGAGTAGACGATAATTAACCTTTAAAACTAAATCCCTCGCTTGAGTCTGAAGGCAATGTATGGCAGATGCTTCCGTGAAATGCCTGAACCATCATTCTCGACCTGACCTGCTGCCAGTCTGAGTAGCCGTGGCTCGAAAGCAGAAGGCTTCAGGTTTACTATCGGACCTGACCCAAGCTTGTGAAATAACTGGCAATATCTAGGCTGAAAAGAGAAAGCATTACACTATCAACAAAAATATGGATGAACCAATTATAGATGAACTAATTTATTACCTGGCTATTATTAGAAACGCCCAACAAACAAATCAGATAAACTCATAGTATCGGGGTAATGAAATAGTTCATAACACTTCATTCGCACATCATCACCCAGGTGCATCGTAGAGCCTCCTGCCTATGGCGACATAAAAGGTAGGATATACACAACCTTACGTGGTGACCTAAACAAACATTGCGTAGGGAGTGACATCAATTAACTCTGAACAGAGTATACTTCATTACATTCAAGTTGAATTAGCCAAGATCAGATGGGCTACCCTGACCCATCCTTGGATTAGCCAACACGGCTTAAAGACGGAGCGCGGCCTCCTCTAAATTGAAACTTTGACTACAACTTACTGTGAGCCGAAAGTATATGTTTAGGGAGACACTTTAGAAAACAAGGTGTTGGGATACAGTGGAGTTACAACACATAGTTACCTAAGATAGTAAAAAAAATACCCACTCCTCGTGAATGTGTACTCGTAAATATACTATTTTTATAACCAAATTACAAAACGACTCTAATAGATCCTAACATATAGCGTTCTCTGAAGGTGACGATTCAACTCACAATAAAACTTACATATGGATAATTGGAAGGAGTTGTACCAAAACCTTGGCCCCAAGTCAGAGATAAGGTAAACGGTATTTATATATCGAATATGTTCAAGTAATCTCATCATTACACCACCAAAACTCTGAGCATATAGTGGCAGCAAAACATAGTTATCACTTACCTGACAACTTGTACATCGTAATAGAATATAACTATAATATATGGGTCTCAACCATCAGCTTAAGGTTTTGGTTGAGATAATTTATCTATCACATAGTTGCTTTTCTTAGCTCGGGACAATCCCTGTTTCGCAAAATAGAAGCAAACTAGCAACATCAATCAACACTTTATGGGGAGGAACCCGTCTAAATAAAATCATCAAGCTATCATTTGAGTTGAAATTTGTAATCGACTAATTGATTTTGAAGTTCATATCGTACATATTCGTGCATTGAACTGCAATATGAGCTCAAGGCATCACCAGCCCTCTCAAAAATATCATGCAACTTGCAGACTTCTATAAACATAGACTGATACATGAAGCGATGCACATGACTTCACCAAGTCTATTGTCGGTACAGTATGAGCATAAGCTGAGAGCAGTGGCACGAACCGTTCTGTATCATCACGTCTAATAATCTCTAACACCTCGTCATAGACTCATAGATATCATCGAATGTAATGAATTGACCAATTCCAATGACAGTAAACTAGCATCTCAGTTTTATATTTATTTCAATGAGAAAATTTTACTGTCATCTACATCTTACTTTTTACCAACAAGATTATGAAGACGGATACTTCCAATGACAATAAACTGTTTCTTGTCTATCATATTTTTGAATCTCATCCATCTCCTCATTCAACATTTAATCTAAGGGGTTGCACATCTTTTCACTGTTGCTGCACAACAAGGGTAGTAGTCTAACACAAATTCTCATTTTTAAGACGGAACATTGAAGACAAATACTTCCGTCCGTCTTAAATGAGGATGTGTCAAATAATAATCCACTTGTATAAATAGAACAAACATCTTGTTATTCTTAAGACATTCCACTTTTGTCTTATTTAACATATTTGACCCGTTATAACTTTATCTGTCATAACAGAGACTAGTTGGTAATCTAATGAGACCACTGCAATTTCGATTAAAATTTGAAGACATGAAGAAGTTATAAACTGAGGCAATAATAGGAGTGGGGCGGACCGAGGGGTGCACACAATACCACACGTGCACACCCTCGGTTGACAAAGTTTTCTTTTTTATATATAAAACTGAGTAATCAAAGATAAATACAATATTCAAACCGCACGTGGCTCATTGGATTAGATAAAGGTTTAGAAGTGAGATGTCCTAGGTTCAAATTGCCAAAGACACAATATTCTATTTTGCTGGCTTTGATCTTACTTTGTGCAACTCGCTTCAAGTTATTTATTTTTTATTTTTTATACGACTACCAAGCAAAACCCTTCGCTTGTCGCGCCAAAAGAAGAGTTTGTTTTGTTCTTAATTGAAAGCTTACATTTCATTACAAAAAATATTAAAGCCTAATTGTAGAATAATTAAACTATTTAGGGAGAAACTATCTAATCTAATATATTTAAAATTAGGTTTTAGTCCAAAAAAATTATCTTTATTATCAATTTATCACCATATGGAATTATTTGACTATCTTAAAGTTGTTACAGATCATAACAATGTAGAATTATACAAGAGTTAGGCATATAATTTTGGAAAATTTACTAACAATAATCCCAAGTTTCAATATTCTTCCATTTTCAATCCCAAGTTTAAATTTCCCAAAAAAAAACCCAAGTTAGCATTATATATGATTCTTTTTTTGGACCCAAATCTAAGTGGTTTTAATTTTTCATTAAAAATCATACACTAAACATGAATTTAGAATAACTCAAACTTGTATTTGAGAGTTGGAACTAATCTAAACATAAAATAGTTTTGAGCCTAAAACTATTAGGAAAAAAATGTTATGTTAAAAGAATTAGAATAAATACAAAAGTTATAATGGCCCAAATTTAGTCAAAAAGTTATCTTAAATTGAGTTATTTTATTCTTAAAATAGATTTATACTTTCTTAAACTGAAATTTAGTTGATAAATTTTAACAAAAACTATTGTTTTTAAGCTTGGTTCCAAAAATAGAATAGACGGGATAAACTTGTGATTAATTTGGGAAAACTCAAACTTGGAATTAAAAATGGAAAAATGTTGAAACTTAGGATTCCTGGTGTTAAATTTTCCTGTAAATTTTCCCTCAATGTGGGCCCCTTGCATAAATTAAGCTCAGATATGTGATTGTGAGTAAGAAACAAACGGACATTATGTATCAATAGCAACTCTCATTTAAGACGGGTCAAAACTTCTCACAAAGAGCAAGCGAGGGATAGAGGGGGGCTCCATTTGCCCTCCACTTGCCCCCCCCCCCCTCCCCCCACACTTGTTCTTTGTAAGGGAGGCTTGATATCGCCCCATCTTAAATGAAAATTTGTGATGTATCAATGACTTTTAGCTAAACGGAAATAGTTTAGGTTCTTATCGTAAAATAATACTAGTAAAGTTTAGGTCCTTTCCATGCTCTTAACTCTATGGAAAAAACGAGGTTAATTGCTGGGTTGCTCGTTCGGGTATTTGCTCGGAGCCAAGTGTAGTTTTTTGTAGGAATAATGGCTTTTATGAAGCTTCTATGAAAGGTGTGCTTCTCGCTCGGGTTGCACCCGTTAGACAATGCTTTTGTGGGAAATCCGTATTACCACAATACAATTATTATAGGATTATAACGAAAAGTAATAATTTGATATTGCTAGTCATAAACGAAAACAATAAAAATAGTAGAGATTTAGAAATCAACCTCCGGTCCTAGCAATAGGCGTAAAGAACAGAGATATCAAAGTAGATATCCTCCTAATCGTTGCACCCAAGATGCTCCGAGAAATACTCTTTCCTTTTGCTAGAAAGTAATACAAAAGTTACTGCTAACCTTTTGTTTTGTGTTTGTCAAAAGTTACTTCTAACTTTTGTCAGTTTGTGTGATATTTAGATGAGATGGAGGCAGATAGAGAGAATTAGGTTAGAAAAGCAAAACCACCTTTTTCTTCCTCTCACAAAACTCACGGCACTTTTGGTTTTTATATGAGGAGATTTTAGTCTCCTCAAATAACTACCCATTGACCCGAAAACCCGAGTGTATCTGGATACTCTCGTTTTTGTTCATTTTTGCTTCTAATATAATGTAATATATTATAATCGTCGTTTTTACATGGACCGACATTATAATACATCATTAATTATAAATATCCGTATATTTATAACTTGCCAATTAATTATAACGGTTTACGTTTAATTAGCTTACA
>JAIUZE010001832.1:0-46562 GCA_022085475.1 Heliosperma pusillum | reverse complement strand
TCCTTATATGTTCGTTTAAGGTGATATGGCTGGGAGAACCCGGAGTTACTCCCCACTGATTGTGGCGTTCATGTTTTTCATGAATGAACAGGTTGCTTGCATGGATGACTTTTTGCTTATGCTATTTTGGGTTCGGGTGTGAACTAGCGGGCGTTGTCCCAGGAAGATTAACCTCTAGTCGTTAATTAGCTAGTTTGCTAAACACTTGTTCTTTGTTAACATTTTGAGAGACTCCGTCTCTTTGTTATATTCCGTACTTAGTTTGTAATATTTTGACACTCCTCGTTTTATCTATCTTGCATTTATAAAAGTTTTTAAAATACCGTATTTCCGACTAGACGGGGTAATTTCATCTTGACCAACTATGATAGATGGGGTAAATCCGACTAGACGGGGTAATTTCATCATGCTTGTATGTTTTATATTTCCGCATTCGCGAGGGTTGTCACAGTATCCTATTTTTTTAAAAGGTGGGGTGATTGTAACACCCGCAAATGTACCCTATTTTTTTATAGTAAAAATATTATACGGATACTTTTCAGCGAAATTTAGTTTTAGTCTAGAATTAAATTTCCCGTGTCTAATTTAGAATTTCCGAGTTCGTTTTCGGACTTTACGCGAGATTTCGAGTAAGTTACGTCTTATGACGTTTATGGGCCTTTTCTCATGATTTTTCCACTTACTCCCTCATACTCCTTTAAACCCTAACTCTCACTCATTCAACTTACTCTTCTTCTTCACCAAGTAACCACCCAAAACCTAACCACCATACTTGCTCAAGCTTAATATCGACTCTACTCCTTCATTTCTCGCTCAAATTCACTAAAGTTCGTCTCAATCTTTCCCTCTCATCGTCCTCTATCCTAATTGGTAATAAAATTACCGTGTTTTTCATTTTTCAATTTATCCGTCTTTCTCAAAGGTGAATTATATTCATCTTTTATTGTCAAATTGTAGGTGGTGACCTTCAAGATCTCGACAAAGACTACTACTTAGTAGAGGAGGACATCGACGAGGATTGAAGACGCAAAAAGGTAACGGTGAAGGGTTACTCGATATCATTTACGTGTTTTAATGTGTTTTCTATGTTAGAAACCGTATTTAGAATAAGATTAGTAATCATAGGAATTGTGTTGTTGATGATAGTTGTTGTTAGTTGATAGTTGATAAAGAGAATTGATGATTTGTGATGTTAGTTGATATTTGTTGTATGATGTTTGAAATGAAGAGTTGATTTTCGTGCATAATTGACCCCAGCCGGCCGACCGGCCGCCGGTCAGCTGACCGGCTGGGAAGTGGCTGTATATTATTTGTGTTACGTAAAAGTTTTGGTGTAATATAGGTCATAGCCAGCCGACCGGCGACCAGCTGAGACACATCCCATTTTATCTTCATTCTTCTCAAGTGATATTGGTCCCACCCTGCTGGAGTTCTTTTATCATTCTTTCTTAAATCTTAATTTATAATAGTTCGCATAGTTCGTTTATCGTATAAATTTACGTAATGACTTTAAATATTCATGTTTAGAATATATGATTTTCCATTCGCTTGTATCGCATGTTTTGTGACGGTTTTTGATGTATCCCACTTTGAGTCGGTTATACACATGTTATGGTTTGAGCACTAATTGTTATGTTCTTTGTACTCTTATTCCCCCGGCTACATCTTCGTTCGTAAGGCTGGAATGTCGGAACGAGGAGTGTATCCTTACTGCTTAATTGCATGTGTTAGTGGGCATATGGTGACGTTGTTGGGAGGCGAACGCTCTGCGTTGGTCGACCAGGCCGTCAAATGTTGTATACTTGCGAGGTGGTGTCATTGCATGTAGCGTACCACTTGTTATGATGCTTGTGCTCTTTTCCGCCTCTTTCGTGAAGGTTGACCGAATTTGGGATTCTCGCCGTCTATGATTGACCGAGTCTTTGATGCGAAATGTTTATCGCATGTCGAAACGGAAAATGTGATTCCGAGAGTCTGGCCAGATTTAGACTAGGACCGTATTATGATCATCGTTCTACCAGGAGGAAATTAGTCTACATATACGAAATGTTTAAATCGTGTATGGGTTCAGGGAAATGTTTATCCCGTGGATGCGATTTTAATCATACTTGCCATGTACACGGTGCTAGTGCGTGTCATTTACCATGAGAGATGTTGTCAACGTATTCGTACGTTTGGATGGATGATTATATGATTGATTACGTGTGATCGTGGGATGACTTGGCATGGTTTGTTTGTCGAGTCTCAATCTTATCAAACTTATGCCGCTAACAGTGAGATGCAAGCCCTACTGAGTGTATGGTTGCCTAAGAGTGTCATCCCTGAGTCTATCGATAATATGATGGTTACGGCTTTGTACTTCAGGCACCGATATCTTTATATATATTGATTTGCCTAGTTAGCCTTCTCGAATTTCCCATGTATATTTATATATGCATGCTTCTACTTTCGTATTTCCGTTTAAGTATGTTATTTGTGATATGGCTGGGAGAACCCGGAGTTACTCCCCACTGACTGTGGCGTACATGTTTTTCATGGATGAACAGGTTGCTTGCTTGGATGGATTTTGCGTGTTGTATTTTGGGTTCGGGTGTTGATACGAGTGGGTTGTGGGTCAATGAAAAAGAACGAGTTCATTGAAAGTCGGAAATCAGTTTAATCATTCTCGAAACACTTTAAGCTTATTTTATTTTGTTTAATAAAATTGTTAATACCCTATTTAATTATTAGCTTTATTTGGTAATTTATTTAGTATTAATTACGTAGTTTTAATTTTCTTTAGTTAGCTAGTTAATGTTGGGATTGTAAGGACCTTTAAGTGGTCTTGTTTTGACTATTTAAGCCATTGGCATGGGATAAGAAATAGATCACAAGATAAGAATAAAAGAAAATCATTTGATTGTCGAGTTTCAATCAATTCCTTGTTAGAGTTTGAAAACGCGTCAAACAATAACAAGGAATTGATTGAAACTCGACAATCAAATGATTTTTTTTTATTCTTATCTTGTGATCTATTTCTTATTCCATGCCAAATGCTTAAATAGTCAAAATGATGCGAAATTTTGCGGAAGCGATTTAAAGAATAAAATACAAAAAAAAAGTAAGGGATATTTGTTTTGAATTGCATCAAGGACTCAAAACAATGGGATATTTGCTCGAACTAGACCTATAATTCGAACAATGGTGAACTATAATCAAGACCTAATGATTACATTTCGGGTTAGTGTTTGAAAACGCATCAAACAATAACAAGGAACTGATTGAAACTCGATAATCAAAAGACCACTTGTTTTGTGATACGAGTGGGTTGAGGGTCAATGACAAAGAACGAGTTCATTGAAAGTCGGAAATCAGTTTAATCATTCTCGAGACACTTTAAGCTTATTTTATTTTGTTTAATAAAATGGTTAATACCCTATTTAATTATTAGCTTTATTTGGTAATTTATTTAGTATTAATTATCTAGTTTTAATTCCCTAAAATTAGCTAGTTAATGTTGAGATTGTAAGAACCTTTCAGTGGTCTTGTTTTGACTATTTAAGCAATTGGCATGGAATAAGAAAAAAAACACAAGATAAGAATAAAAGAAAAACTTTTGATTGTCGAGTTTCAATTAGTTCCTTGTTATTGTTTGACGCGTTTTCAAACACTAACCCGAAATGTAATCAATAGGTCTTGATTATAGTTCACCATTGTTCGAATTATAGGTCTAGTTCGAGCAAATATTCCATTGTTTTGAGTCCTTGATGGAATTCAAAGCAAATATCCCTTATTTTATTTTTGTATTTTATTTTTTAAATCGCTTCCGCAAAATTTCGTATCATATGCTATTAGAGCTTCGGCTCTTGATTTCCCTAAATCGAGACGGTCCTAGGCATGTCAAAGCCAAGTTTTAGTTGAATTTCTGATTGCGATTGGAGTTCAAGGGTTAAACTCAAGCGAGGAAGTTTGAGGGTTAATCGGTTTTGATGACTTATCTCACGAGCACGGTTGTAATCAATTGTTATTCAAGGCGTGAAGGTAAAAGAAAGAAAAAAAAAAAAAAAGGTACTGTTCTCGTCAGGTACTATTCATCCGGAAAAAAAAAAAAGAGGAAACACACATCTTGTATCAAAATACTAGCCCTTATCTCGACATTAGTAGGTACAAGAATTGGGACAATTCTTTTTGAAGAAAGGGTGTATGATACGACTGGGTTGTGGGTCAATGAAAAAAAACGAGTTCATTGAAAGTTGGAAATCAGTTTAATCATTCTCGAGACACTTTAAGCATATTTTATTTTGTTTAATAAAATGGTTAATACCCTATTTAATTATTAGCTTTATTTGGTAATTTATTTAGTATTAATTACCTAGTTTTAATTCCCTTTAATTAGCTAGTTAATTTTGGGATTGTAAGGACCTTTCAGTGGTCTTGTTTTGACTATTTAAGCCATTGGCATGGAATAAGAAATAGATCACAAAATAAGAATAAAAGAAAATCATTTGAATGTCGAGTTTCAAACAATTCCTTGTTATTGTTTGACGCGTTTTCAAACTCTAACCCGAAATGTAATCAATAGGTCTTGATTATAGTTCACCATTGTTCGAATTATAGGTATAGTTCGAGCAAATATCCCATTGTTTTGAGTGCTTGTCGGAATTCAAAGCAAATATCTCATTGTTTTGAGTTCTTGTCGAAATTCAAAGCAAATATCCCTTATTTTATTATTAGTCTTTTCTCTTTTAAAATGCTTCCGCAAAATTTCGTATCAGGTGTAAGCTAGCGGGCGTTAGCCTGGATGAATCACCTCTAGACGTTGTTTAGCTAGATTGCTAATAACTTTGATATTTGATAACATTTTGAGAGACTTCGTATCTTTGTAGTATATTCTACTTTGTTTTGTAATTATTTGACATTCCTCGTATTTTTATCTTAGCATTTAAAAAGTTTTAAAAACACCGTATTTTCCGCTATATAAATCACATGCTTGTTATGTTTTATTTCCGCATTCGCGAGGGTTGTGACACTGTCGGTAATTAGGTCAAGAGTAATGTTGCTCAGACATAAATTTGCGACTTCGGATTCTTCTTTACCTTCCGTGTCAAGCTCTTCCCAACAAGATACTAGCATAACTTGCTTGAATTACTTCTTAATCTTTCCTCTTTTTCCTTTGTCTTTAATAGACTTCCATGTAGGACAGTACTTGATCATGTGGTCTGTCTCACAACATTTGAAGCAACCTCTATTGGTGAAAGATGGTTTAGACTCTTTAGGCTTTTTGTTGAAGGTTTTATTGTTATTGAATTTTGGCTGCCTTCTTTGGAAAGGTTATTTTTAAAACGTTTTGGAAATAAGACGGTATCATCTTCAAAATCAGATTCACTATCACTTGCTTTCAAAGCTATACTTTTTCCTTGCTAGAATAATCATCAAGATTTTCTAGTTGATGTTGATATGACATAAGTGAACCTATAAGCTCTTAATATGTTTTATAGAGTAAGGTCGCTAACTTCCTCAATCAGAGTCACTTTGGATGTCCTTATTTCAGAGAGAGTTCTAAGGACTTTATTATGATATCCCTAGAGTCGAATTTTCTCCCAAGGTTCCGGAGTTCATTCGTTATGCTAAAAAAACCGTGCAGTTACTTTTTCCTTGTTAGAATCATCATCAAAATTTTCTAGTTGATGTTGATATGGCATGACTGAACCTATAAGCTCTTAATATATTTTAGAGAGTAAGGTCGCTAACTTCCTCAATCACAGTCACTTTGGATGTCCTTATATTAGAGAGAGTTCTAAGGACTTTATTATGATATCTCCAGAGTCGAATTTTCTCCCAAGGTTCCGGAGTTCATTCGTTATGCTAAAAAAACCGTGGAGTCATACTATTGATTGATTAATTCTTTTCCATTGAGAAGAGTTCGTACTTTTGAATGAGTACGGCAATCCTATGTTTTTTCACAAGAGCATTACCTTCGTATGCAAGTTCAATACTATCCCATATTACCTTGGTTGTTATGCATGACGAGAATCGATCAAATTCACTACTTGTCATGCCGTTTTATAATAACATCATGGCTTTTGAATTTTGCTCGGCCTTGTGGTAGTAAGCCTCAATTTAGACTTTCTCATCTTTCTCATAGGTAGTGCCATTTTCGGCTGCAACCATAATTTTAATAGGTCAAGTTTGGATTATCTTCCAACACTCCCAATCATTCCTTTAATATAGAGTGTCATCATATTCTTCCAAAGACTATAATTTTTCCCATCAAAGATAGGAGCATTTAAGTGCTTGGATTCCATTTCACACGAGAAAAATAAAATAAAACAAAAGGGATCAGTCTCTAGCTATTAGGCAATCAAGAGTACGAGGCTCTGATACCAATTAAAGAGTCTATTGATCTGAAATACTAAAGAGGGGGAATTGAGTATAAATAAAGAATGCCTACTTTTTTTTTATTGTCCGTATAAGTATGTAACGAAATATACTAAGTATGAATTTATGATCTAAATTCAACCTAGAAGGTATGGTGTGAATGAAAATACTCAAACAATGTAGAGAATAGAGACGACACACGGAATTTTGTGTAGATACCTCAGTTCTACACCTTTCGCCAACCACCAAATGATGATTGGGCCGCATGTTTGGTACGCAGAACGATTTATAACAAATCGTAGGTTTATCGTCAAGTGATAGCTCAAACACTTGTGTCTATCCCTTAGACGTCATCTACGGGCCGGTACAGTCGTTTTGACAGCCATTAGAGTTCATTTTGAGTCCAGGTCAAAAAATGCTTCATTTTCTAGAAACCATTTTAAACTCCGAGACGGAACGCGCGGGGATATTCTGGATATTTTATTAATATTTTCAAATTTTATATTTATATCTCGTATCTTTTTAAAAGGGAAATATAGATCAACCACAATTCCGTAATAGAAACGTGGAAATCTTTGTTCCGCAGAAAAAAAACCTCTGGGGAAATAAGGCAGCAGGTGCTGCGCCTCTTCGAAGGATCGCAGTTTCTGCTGCGCCCCTCCCTCAGCCTGTTTTCTCCGTTTTGAGATAAGTTTGAGTTGTTCTTGAATTCTTCGTATTTTCTGCTTTAAAAGGAGAGCTTCGTTCTCACTTTTAAGGCACGCGAGTGTTCCGCCCTTCTCTTCTCTCTTTGCATTCTAGACCTTTCTCTAAGCTTTTCGACATCTACGAGCTTGATCAATCGAACACGTAAGCTCATAACCTTCTGGGTACCCGTCACATTTGCATTGACCGACCAATTTGCCCATTACACAATTAATCAGTCAATTAATCAATCGATTTTAGTCCTTTAACGAGGGCACACTCTGCATACATTCGAGTCGAGCTATCGCTAAAACGTTAACTTAGTTAATGTAAGATCCATGTCATAAACAAATTCAAAACTCATTTCAAAGTAAAACCTTTTTTTTAATAAAACCTATTTAGTAGTCATCAGACGTCGAGAAGAAACGCAGAAGCATATGCGCCTCTTCGAAGAGTCGCAGCACCTGTTGCGCCTCTTACAAAGGTTGCATGCTCCTGCTCTTCTTCTTCTTCTTCCTTTGGTTTCTACATCTTTATTTTCCTTTTCTTTTTTTCTCTTTTCTTTGTACATAAATCATATTTAATCTTTTATAAGTCGTTTTGTTCTTGACTTAGATCCCTAATAATTAATATTAGCGGGTTTGTGTCTTTGAGTCCAATTTGGGTTTTAGATGTTCGATTCGTTCATATCAAATCTCTAGATTCATTGTTTATACAAATTAGTAATTAATATGTTAAATCACTTGTACTCCAGTCATAGGTCAATAATCCATCGGAAATATACAAAACAACATTAACTGTTTGCGATTCTGACTCAAGAACAGACGCAACACGCCATGCGCCTCTTCCAGAGAACGCAACTGTCGATGCGCCTGTTCTGGGTTGACTGTCTCTGAACTTCTGTTTCGCTTTGACGTAGCTTTAATTACATAATTAATTAACTATTAGTCGTATTTTCGCTCCTATCTGTCTTTTAGTTTTTCAAACCTTTTCCTTTTCTTTAAATCTCTGTTTCAAATATATTTGTGACGCAGATCCCTTAATCTTTGTAATACATTGTAATCTCATTTACTCATTCTAACTATATGGTATCCTTGCTTTTCGTGTGTAATTAATTCTAAATTCCCAATTTCGACATAATTGAGTGCTAATTACATATTCACCGACATAGCGGTCTCTACTAATGATTTCCTTAATCATTAGTTGAGACCGCTATCAAGGCGGGCGAGATTAAGTCTTCGATTAAAGAGCTTCCTAATACGTACCCTCACCCCTTACTCTAGATCTCTGTGAACATCTGTATTCATTGGCATCCACGAGTTCTAAGTGTTCATGTCATTACTTTGTTTCTTGACCTGGCATAAAGTATTCGAATGGTTCCAATTTTCCATAAACATTGGTGGCGACTCCACAAATGCGTATTTCTACGCTTGTCCATCCAAGTGCGCCCCTCCGTGGTTCCCCGTGTACCACAGTTCGGCAAGGATCACATATCCGTGTATCACATTTTGAAGTGGTTCAGTTTCACAAATCGAAACCTACGTTCACTATTTCTCGATTAATAGTTTTAGTACCTTCCTACGGATTACAAAATTATCAACGCACTTGTACAACTAACTCTAGTTGTAACTCAAAGTTGAGTATCGTTAAATACTCAATTCTATCTTACGTTAATAAGAAAGTGTTTTTTTATTGTTCTTGGTGTTCACACAATTGAATGTATAAGAAACAATTCTAGAACATTATCCAATAACGTTTATCTCAAAAAAAACTTGCGAGTGAAGGTGCAACTTTTCGAAGGTATTTATAGTTTTTAAATATTAAGTACTCGAAAATATTAAGTACGTTTGCAAAGCAGAATTCTAGTACAAAAACGTAGTTTTTAAATGCATGAGATGCATGAGTATTTATAGTATAGAGGTAAACTAGGTTTTAATTAAAACCCTAGCTTTTTAGTTGTGGCCTCCCTTGGATAGCAAGAAAGATATTAGGTTAAATTTAAAACCCTAGTAAACCTTGTGCATAACTTTTGTAACAAGAAAGATATTAGGTTTACATCTTACTTAAACCCTAATTGAACCTAAAGGCTATTCACGAGTGGCACGGCCCATAAGCCTTGACCACGTGAACCATAGTCCATCACGGCTCAAATAAGATAGATTAGGGTTTAGGTTTGAACATGTATGAAAACCTTAGATAGCATGATAAATCATAAGTTGTTTACTAATCAATAGAGAATTCATAATAATATTCAAACTAAATAAATTTAAAGCTTAGTATACTATAAATACTTTTCGTTAAAATGATTATTTAAAACTGTATTCAAAAAACCGTTTTGAAAAAAATAGCTGCACTGTACCACGCAGCTCCAAAGTTATAGTAACTTCACCTATAACTTTATGTTTGGTAAGTAAGGCTATAGTTAAAACAACTCTAACTCTACTTCCCATAATTACTATTGAGATTACCGTTTATTGGATGATGACCTATACTATAAAATCTTCCTGGAAATCTTCAGTATGTTGATCATTATTTTATGGATAATAACGAGCTCTTCATCTCGAGCTCTACAAGCTTATTTAAGACTTCATATTTGATCTTGAACTTAATAGTCACCAAAGTTATAGTAGAAACACCTATACTTTGCTTCAGCATTTTTAAAGTTATAGTACAATGACCTATAACTTCTCACGAATCATCAAGGTTATAGCTAAACTAGCTATAACTTCAAGTGCCATACCATGCTTAATCTATAAAGAATTAAAAAACGATTACAAGCACAAGCATATATATTATACAACATACATGTCATTATCAAAACATAATCATAAAACTATATGGTTCAACAAGCTCTATATAGGGGATATATTCTTCAATTGCTCCGAGTTTCTCCCTTTAGCCAAGAACGAAGTTCAAATTGAGAATTTCATGATCAATTGTAACCCCTTTATCTAACAAAAGGCTAACGAAGATAGTGGGATTTGGGATGATGATGAAGCTAATGGGTACCTAACCCAATATGCCACTGTTCCTTGCACTCGGGTTGAAATCGTGAACGCTCGAAGTGTCGCCCTCGAGTGTAATCATTTGACTCGATCGAGACGTCCATACCGTGCTGAGATGGTAAGGCATGGCTCTACTTCTAAGGATGAACCAAAATCGTCATCCTGTAAAGAACAAACGATTATCAAAGTACTTGGTGAAGGTTAGACCTCTAAGGCTTTCCCCATTAAGCAACTTCAAAAAACCAAAGCTGACATAAGCATTTGGCAGTTAATGTTGAGCTTGTACGATCATCGTGAAGCTTTGATACAAGCTTTAATGAACATAAATATATATTCATGTACTACGCCTGGGGACATGGTCACTTGAATTACACGCAATCAACCACAACATACCAATACCATAACATTCTCTGACAAAGATTTTCCACCTTATAGGTCGCGACGCAACTTTGCCCTCTATATTGCAGTAACATGCCCTGACAAGCACATTCCTATGACCTTAGTCGACGACGGGTCTGCTATTAACTTTCTCCTAATGAAGACAGCATATCTCCTAGGGTAGATAGGAGTCACCACCCGGGGTTTAACCCGAATCAAATTAAGGCTAAATAGGAGTCACCACCAAGTTTTATGGGCACTTAAAACCATGTAAATCAATTTTACACCTTTCAACAAAACGCACAAAGAAAATTAATTTCAAGTGATTAAAGTTTAGGGCAAATTTTAACCTCCTCGATGTTGTTTTAGCGTGTGAAATGTTCATTTATTACAACATAAAATAAACAATCATGTTTTAGAAGGAGAGGGGAGCCATGAGGATCTATCCTATTAAAATCCGGGCATCTCGTCACAAAACTGACTTGATTCTATATACAAAAAGCTAAAAAAAAACAACATACACGGCCCAGAATCGTGGTTACTCGGTCGAGTCAGGCATAAATCGATCGAGGAACCTCGACTTACCTAACCTAGCTACGGCATTAGGGGTTACTCGATCGAGGGACATGGTTGCTTGGTTGAGTTACCTCTTGACTCGATCGAGTAATGTAGTTACTCGATCGAGAGACTCCTCGAATAGCGACATTTTTCAATTTGCTCTATTGATTGATCGACCCAAACAATATAAGTTCCTAGATTGATTATTCTAGGCATACAAAGACTAAGATTGGACTAGATTACGCTTATCCTATGCATATGGATCTCCCTTTGATGGTATAGGCTTAAGAATCGACCGTTATTAAGTTACGCATAATACAAAATAGAAAAGAGTACAAAGAAAATATACAACACAAACACAAGATTAAATGTTCATACTATAAAAACGAGTAACTAAGGTATATCAGCAAAGTTAGATTAACAATTCGCGTTAGTCGAGTTATTCACGTTACAAAATGTTAATCTTTTAGAAACATGTACACAAACTAGAAGTATTAAAATAAATTGAGTTTAATTTATTTCTTGAACCGAATAAATTCAATGGGATTGATAACCTATCCATATTTATAAAATAGGGTCAATGAGCAATTATAAACAAAGAAATAGGAACAAACCGTCGTGTGTCACAGAACTCCAAAAGGGTTTATTTTATACTTTGTTTTAAACCTTTTGAGTCGTCAAGTGTAAATAGATAGGTGCGAGGCACACATCTATACTATGCGAGAAATAGTGGGAGGTAGAGGAGTCGATTAACGACAATGGAATGAACTCACATGTTATTTAACCTACTGTTTAATGCATGATATTAGTTAACTAATAGTCATCAAATTATATGAAATAATGATTGATAAATTTAGGATTTAATGCCAACTAGGATTTAATCATATAGCCCTTTCTTTTCCAATCATACGATATCATCGCCCCTTCAATCTATGTTACAATTTAGTCGTTAAATTAAATTGTATTAAATTAAACCAATTAGAAACTATGTAGTAAAAGTTTTGAGTAAGGCAAATAAAAGGGTACGTTTCAAACCACTTAATAGATTGCCCTTTTTTTTTTGACAAAGGTAAACTTTTGTATTAATTAAAAGGAAAAGATACATTACAAACCTATGAAGTAAGCTAATATAAAATCTTATCCTGTAGCAAGACTAATTGACCAGGCTTGGTGCTGGCGAAGAAGTCTTCGAGATTCAGTGAGGATGTGAAACTGACTGATGGGGACTGGCTTATAGCTAGCCAGAACTGAGAATAGCTTTCTTGAGGAGATGACAAAAGTCAGTGGCTTCTGTGCATCATAAGTTAATTGTATCATAACACGATGGAGGCTTTTTGCGGACGCTTCGAATAAGTTTGATGCTCGAACAATGTGATTGAAGGGGGTAGAATTTGATGGGGAGGGTAAAACAACAAATGCAAATTTGTTTGGTGAATTCAACCTTGTTACCTTAATGTGGTGAAATATTCGGTCTCTTGAGACAGAACTAGTAGAAGCGGTACTGGCTGAAAATTTTGGTAAACACGAGTAAGAGTTTCTGGTTTTAAATGTCGCTGATAAGTGCATAAGTTCCAAGTTTCACGTTGTCTCAAGGATGTCTGTGGGACTTATAGGCTTTAACTTGAAAATCTTTGCATTCCTATTTTTCCAAAAGGCTTGAAGCACACAGCAGAAAGACAGAAGGGAATTAACTTCCGAGTTAGAAGTCCGATGAAGATATCTGAGCATATCAGCAAGCCAAGTGTGTAGCCCAATTGTAGGATTAGCCATTGAAATAATACCCAGAGAAGATGATAGCCACACATGCTGGGTGACAGAACAAGATCTAAAAAGGTGGTCCAGAGTTTCAGATGATGAATTACAAACAACACAACTCGAATCAATTGGCAATCCTCTAGCAACGAGGCTGGTCGAAAGGGGAAGAGAGTTTGTTACTAAGCGCAAGATGAAAATTCCAAATTTTCGGGGGACGTACTTGCTCCAGATGATATTCCAAGTGAAAGAGGGAAATGGGATGAAGGGTTTTAGCTCGGTGTTTTACTGAAGCAAGTAGGAGTAACCTGATCGAACTGAATAAGATCCATCTTCTGTATTTTTCCAGTAAAGAAAATCATCCATACAAGGCTGAGGCGGTTCCAAGGATAAAATAGATTTCGCAGTAGCTAATTGAAAAAATCTAAAAATGGCAAATGGTTTCCAATCCCCATAAGAGGTAGATATATCACTTAACACAAGGTTTTGAGAATCACAATCAGAGCGGGTAATTGGCACAGTTCCATTGATCCATTTATCAGAGAGAATATTTATGGATCTACCATTGCCTATCTTCCATCCAAGTCCCGGAGATATATTTGCAGCTGCGCGACAAATACCTCTCCAGAAGAAAGAAGCTCCCGAAACTTTTGATTTGGAGTTAGGCACAGGAAAGTCTTTCTTATATTTAGGGCGAAAAAGCGAATGAAATAGCCCATATGGCTTTGTATGTAATCTGTAATGAGTTTTGAATAAAAAAACCTAACTCAGACGAGCTAAGTTCTTCATATCCAACCCACCCTGCGATTTAGGTAGCTGCAGCACTTCTCTTGATGACCAGTGAATCGGCTTATTTTTGAGATTATTGCTCCACCAGAAAGCAGTAGTCAGAGAATCAATTTTACGGCAGATGCTAAGGGGTAATGGAATGGCTGAAAGCAGATGGTAAAAGGAAGCAAAAATTACAGTCTTAATAATTAAAATTTTACTGGCATGGCTGAGATGAAGGGTAGACCAAGAGGTAATACGTTTAGTGATTTTGTCCACAAAATGATTAAATATTGAAGCTCTATTTCGCGGAATATCAATCGGCACACCCAGATAGTTACCGAAATTGGAGACCCACTTAATCTTTAATATGGATAACAGATGTTCCCTGAAGTCGTCTAGCGTATTTGGACTGAATTTAATATAAGATTTGTCTAAATTGATCATTTGGCCTGAAGCTTCTTCAAAGGTTCGGAGAAGCTGTCGAAGATATTCAAACCCCGAAGCTGTGGCTTTACAACAAATGAAAGCATCATCCGCATAGAAAAGATTGGATATTGGGGGTGCATACCTAGAGATTTTAATTCCAAGTATATTGTTCATCTGCGCAGCTTGATGGAGCTGCTTCGACAGAACTTCCATACACATGATAAACAAATACGGAGAGAGAGGATCACCTTGACGAAGGCCACTTGTTGCATGGAACATATGAGAAGGTTCGCCATTGATCAAAACAGAATAACGAACCGTAGAAATACATTCCCAAATGAGATTACAAAATTTTTCACGAAATTCAAAACGCTGCATAACCGACATGAGGAAAGACGAAGAAACGCGATCAAATGCTTTATGCATATCAAGTTTGAGGGCAGCGTAACAGTTGTTTCCCTTTTTTGCCTTTTTTATATAGTGAATAATCTCGTGAGCAACAATGGAGCTGTCAGACATAAGCCTTCCAGGAATAAAAACCTGCTGGGTGTCTGAAATAATAACTGGAAGAACCCTTTTGAGCCGATTTGCGAGGCATTTAGACGCAATTCTGTAAACAACGTTACAGAGACTTATAGGACGGAATTGAGTAACAAATTCCGGAGAGTCAACCTTAGGAATAAGAACTATGTGCGTATTGTTCCATTCTTTTAGAAGGACACCTGAGTTACGAAATCTCAGGATAGCCAAAGAAACCAGAGAAGCCACGAGCGGCCAAAAAAGCTGGAAAAATTTTGGGGTTATGCCATCTGGGCCCGGGGACTTTGAACCATCCATACTTCGTAGTGCTATAATAACCTCTTCCTCAACAAATGGAGCATCTAAAAGTTCTAAGAAGTACGAAGAAATTTCATGAGAAACCTCCGCAGGAGAATATTTCCAGTCTCCATTCAGGGCTCGGATTGTAAATAAACGCAGCTTAGAGGATCTGGACTTGACTCGAGAATAAAGAAAGCGAGAAGGGAGGCCGTCAGAGATCTCGCGCATCATCTTTGATAGCTGTGACCAGTAAGAAAATTGTGAGGCGAGAATACATAGTTTTGCTTTCCGGATTTGCTGGAAGTGAATAGCGGATTCAGCGTCAGTAACTTGGAGACCAAGCTCATATAATTCCTGTTCAATCTGAGACCAATTTATGCCACATTGAATGCGATGATTAATCGCCCAAGCCATAACATCTCGCCGAATGGCAGATAATTTCCGGGACAATACAAATATAGGGGAGACTCTACAGTAAAGAGACCAAGCAGCATAAATAATTTGGGAAATTATTGGGAAAGAGAGACACCAGTTATCTAACCGGTAGTGACGCCTTGGTAACTTAGAACATGGAAACAGGTTTAAAATAATGGGTGCATGATCTGAAATCATAATAGGCAAGTTTAATAAGCGGGCGTCTGGAAATAAAGATAAACAATCTGTGTTTGCATAGGCTCGATCAAGCCTTTCCATAATAAGAGATTCTCCATCTCTATTGTTCAACCAAGTAAAACGGGGCCCAGTGAACGGGATGTCAATAAGACCATTTGCAATACGCCACAAAGTAAAATGACTCTGCCCTCTAACGATAGGTGATCCTCCAAGTTTGTCTGAAAACATTTCAACTTGGTTGAAATCACCAATGATTGTCAGAGGTGAAAGCCCGACAATAAGGCCAGAAATCTTGTTCCAAAGAGAAAAATGATCCTCAAAGGATGGGGCACCATATATACATACTAGAAAAAGTTCAAAATTTGTACATGGTTGGCTACTAAAACTAAGTTTACATATAATATAATTAGGCTGCAAATACATGGGTTGCAAATTTACAGTCGAATCCCAACGCAAAATAAGGCCGCCACTATCGCCCACCGAGTCGACACCACAAAAATTAGGTAAGTCTAACGACGAAGTCTTCACTGCAGCAGAGTCAAGAATTACTAAGGTCTCTTGTAAAAACAAAAGGGACGGATGATGTTGACGCAAAAAACGCTGCAAAAAAGAAATTGTAGGGTCATCCGCATCTCCTAAGCCCCTACAATTCCAAGAACTTATCTTCACTTAACCCCGGGTGGCGAAATAAGGTCCGCCACCAAACCTATCCTAGGGGTAACACCCTCAGCGCTGAAATAGGAAACAGAAATGTGAGTTAGTTCTAAATCTATAAAACCAGATGACAACTCAAAAGCAGCAGAGGCCGAGCTTCCTAAACGAGGGCGTTTAGTTGTTTGGACAAGCTCATCAGTAGCCATAATTAAACAGTAAGAATGCTTCTTAAGCGCGGAGCTCAAGCGAAAAGAGTCACGGGCCTTGGGCAAATAGTAAGAGAACGAAGATTTATAAGCTGGGCAGAGAAAATTCACAATATCAACTATAGGCCCAGGTGAAGCATAAAGATAAAAAGAGGAGAAACGATTGGGCCTCTTGAATTTCGGCCTACTCAAATAATGCAGGCCCAGACTTACCTTTCTTTAATACACAAACCTAACAACCCTCCCACTAGAATCCAAAGGTAAGTCACTGGGCCCAGGATCATCTTGGGCCCCTACCTCACTAAAACAGTCCAAATCAGAAGATTGGTTTGGAAGTATAGGCTCTGCAAGCCCCAAACACAGAGATACATTTACATCATCATCTTTCTCAGCAACTGAAACCCGAAACGCAGGAACACGGCCAGAATCAGAAGCATCACGTTGATTTGGAGAATCTTCCAGAAAATTACCACCAGCAAGAGGAAGATGCTCCCTAACCAGAGAATGTGTTTCAAGCACCACTTCTCTAGAAAGGTCTTCATTAACAACAAATTCTGAAAGGGGAGTGGTGAAAATTTCAGCGCCAATTTCCTCAGTAGAAAAGGCAGGAGAGAAAGTACAAAGAGGCGAACCCCCTCCAGAATCAACCACTACTTCGTCAACACCTGAGACATAGTTAATTCCAGAATTAAGATAATTGAAACGGTAAGGAAGACCATAGATTTCACGAGAATAGAATTCAGTACCAGGAGGACCGTGCAACACTTCAAGCCCATTGTCATCGAGTTCGTCAATTCTTCCTTTAATTCCCTTGGCCACACGGACCTTACCCGCTGGACAGAAGGAAACACGGTGACCAATTTTTTCGCAAGTTTTGCAGAATCTGAAAATACCTTCATAGGAAAAGGAAATCCAAGTATGCTCCCTTTCAATTAGAGCCAAATAACAGCCTGGAATCAAAGGCTTGGATAAATCTATCCAAACTCTGATTCGAACGAAATTACGAGCAGGAAGCAAAGACGGAAACGATTCTTCTACATAAATAGTTCCCACATGAGAAAGGAGATCCTGAAACCGCTGATCCTCCAGAAACCGCTGATCCTGAAAATTAGCAACCAGAACTTTGCTAAAATTCAGACCAGTAAGATCGATACAGAGGTGAGGGGGGAGTTGGATCCTGACTCCCGCACGATTTGAGTTCAAAGAAGAAAACGACATAGTGATTTTTGGGTTAAATTGGATAAAAGGTACTTGAAGGTGAGTTTGATTTTGATATTTGATAGTTTGTAGAAATGAAATATATGAAGAAGTATAATTGCTGGATTGATTATATAGGAAGACAAAATGGTATAGAAGCTTATGCAGAAAACGTGTCAGCAAAGGGGAGATTAAAGACATGCAGTAAGACACAAAGCACGGATGAATAGTGAAGGAACCGTGAAGTTAGGCAGGAAAATCATTTGCAATTAGATTGAGGCTCTTGATTTTGATTTTCATGGATGAATGGAGAAACCTTAATTGTGAAGACTCCAAAGGAGGAACTCTCTGGAAGGGAGAGAACTTTCCACTTCTCTTGATTGCCCATTTTTTAATGTAAGGATATGTAAACGAGCGCGGCCATTGATCACTTCAGATGAATTAAGCCTTTAAAACATGAGTCAACACGACTATTCAAAAGGGTATGTTTGCTCGTACTCATATCTAAACTAAGTTTCTTTAGTTAATACGCGATAAATAAATGTTAGTATTTTAGATGCCTAAACAAAAGGTTAGAACAATAAATTAAACAATAAACTAAAACACAAGTAAACAAACTACGTTAGTCGTTAGTTACAGAATAAATGAAATAAAATAAAAGAAAGGAAAAATTGACGGGTATTCTTCACCCTCAAGTTAAATGTAAATATAGACGCCGTCTAAGAGTTGTTTCCGATTTGTAAATGTAAATTTTGGATGATAAAGGGTACATCTTCGTCGGTTTTCTGAAAATTGTTCACGTTTTGTTTTTACTGCTTCGCAATGTTGTTTTCAAAATTGATTTGTGACTTCGTCACTCAACAAACAAATTTGCAATCTAAATGTTATGAAAATAGGTGATTGTGTATTTATAAAAATGGTATCATTTTTATATTGTTGGATGTCTGAGTGAGGAGAAAAGTGGGTGTAAAGATGGTTGCGTGCGATGAAACTGACGTGAAGATAGAGTTTTTCGATTCTATTTTTCGTGCTAGTTTGACAATTTTTTAGGGTTCTTTTATTAAGTTATTGCTATTAGGTTGTAGGCGAGTGCTAAGGGTTGAAAATGAGTGTGTATTTGTGTTTATATAAAAGAGTTTAGAGGGTAGAAATAAGGTTTGAGGAGGGTCATAGAAGTCTCAGTGTGGCTGCAGTTTATGGGTTGTTTGTAGGGTGTAGTAGGGCATTGCTTGGTTGGTAAGCCATAACTAGGTGGGTAGGTTAGTCGAGTACGGGTTAAGGTTAATGGGCAGGCAAAATGGGTCGATTTAAGGGAGTTTTGGGGCTGCTTAGGGTCGCGCAAAACAGAGGAAGAGAGAGGCTGTTTTGTAGAGGTTTGGGGGCTGCTATTGTGCTCGAAAATGAGGGTTGGAAATTTTGGTGTGGGGGCTTAAACACGGAGCTATGGTGAGGTGAGGTTGGATCGAAATGACAGCAAAAATCTGGCCCAAATCAGTTTCGAAATAAGCTCAAACAATCGTCTCAAAATCAAGTTAAAAACTCGTTTTAAAATATCTTTTTAAACGATAAAACGAAACGATAAATTAATCATTAGAAAATCTATTTTTCACGTCGGGTTTAACAAATCTAGGCAAGAAATTATTTTACAATTGTCACTTTAATTCATTTTTAAAATGAACGCAAACGATTAATATGCATTTAAAAATCGATTTAAAACTAAACAAAATCCTTCAAGTTGAAATAAACTAAATATATATTTAAGTAAAGTTTAATTCAAAACTTTCAAATTAACATAAAATAAATCATTCAAAATTCATTTAATTGAAAAAAAATCAATTAAAAATCTCATTTTATATCATAAAACGATCTCTATTAATTGACGGCGTCGAGACGATACTACGTATTGTCCTTTCGTCACGGAGTGTTTGGCGGGAGTTTTATAAATTCCAATATTAATAGATACATGTTAGAACCACACTTGGTTGATGATGCCAAGTTTCATTGTCATTTAATGGTTTGCTTCTTAGTTATGATTTATAGCCTTTGAAGCTCTCAATTAGTTCTCAAGGATGGTGCAAGGAAGATCGAAGATGAAGAAAACCTTAGCCTAAGTCAAATGTTGTAAACGAGGTAGTGTAACATTCTTAGTTTGTCAAGTGACTGCAAAACCATGCAACAGTGCAAGTCACTGTGGTTTCTGATACAGCGAAAGGAGAATTTTCGAAAATGTGAAACGTGTTGATCTTTATAAAGAACTCTTATTTTCAAAAGATTGACTTACTCTAAATTAGAAAAACAAGAGGAGTGTATTTGGATGTTAAAGCTAATCTTATTGAAATATTATTTCCCAAGATTTATGGAAGATAATATTTTATTTCCTAAAGATTTATGGAAGATACTATTTCCCAAATTTGTTATGAAAAGATTTATCTCCCATAAAACTTTATGGAAGATATTCTTTGCTTTGCAAATGGAAAGATTTCTTGAGCATACAAATCTGATTATTACTTTTGAAATATGATTAGAATCTTTCACACAATTTTTCTTCTATAAATAACCTCCTTATTTCTCATTTATTCCCAAGACTTTTAAGAGCATTTATTGAGAAACTTTTGCAAATTATTTCTGAGTTTAAAGCTTTGTTTTCAAGTGTTTGCAAAACTGTTTTTAAGTTTTAAAGTCTTCAAATCGTTTTTCAAAAGAGCTGTAATTCTCCGTGTATCAGTTCGCCGCACTGTGACATCTAAGTTTGTTCCATGATCTCGTGTTTAGGTCTTAATTGTGATCTCCATGTTCATTAAGTGAACGATTGAGATTAAAGACTCTGTACACCTGTGAGATAGAACACATAAACTCTTGAAGCAGAGTAGTTGAGTGCAACCGGGGTTGGTTGGCGAGTTATTTTCATTGTAAGGGGTTTAGTAAGTTTGAGTAAATTTCTAAACAAGCAATAAAATAACATTGGACGTAGGCTTCGGAGTAGAAGCTGAACCAATTTAAAAATATCGTCTTGTTTGTTCATTTACTTTCACATTCCGTTGCTTATTATTTACTTACTACTCAGCTCGTTATTTTGCTTGCGCCACAGTCTTCCATACTGTGACGTATTGCATATCTCGCTGCTTTGTCTGTGTCACAGTCCTTCATACAGTGGCTCAGATCTACGGTTACTTCTTGTGAACTTAAACTCAATTAAGCTTCTCAAGTCTCGTACTTAATTGTTCCTGCTTGTGTTATCAAATAACCAAGTTAAGTAGAAATTTTTAAAAGTACACCTAATTCACCCCCTCCCCCTCTTAGGTGTTAATCGTTCTTAACTCTTCAATTGGTATCAGAACCTCGTGCTCTTGATATTGGTTAATACCAAAGAGTTGATCCTTTAGTTATGGACGATTCAAAACACACTAAGTATCCCATCTTTAAAGGAGAAAACTATGCTTGGTGGAAACACCGCATGGAGCACTATGTCAAAAGTGCTGACTATGAATGTTGGCTGATCATTCAAAAGGGTCCCCTCAAAATTACGGTCACTAACAAGGCTTGTATTAGTGTTCCAAAAGAAGAGGATAAATATGTCGAGGCTGATTATAGAAAGGTCGAGAAAAACTCTAAAGCCATGTCCATCCTTCAATATGGCATTGGTGAAAAAGAGATTAACCGGATATCCAGATGTACCACAGCCAAATAAATTTGGGACACCTTAAGCCTTGCTTATGAAGGAACGTCACAAGTTAAAAAATATCGTGTTGACCTTCTCATGCAACAATATGAGATGTTCAACATGACAAGAGATGAGTCAATCAATAGTTTGTCTTTACGCTTTTCTAGTATTGTCAATGACCTTAAGAGTCTAGGAAGAAACTTTGAATCTGAGGACTTAGTTCGTAAAATCCTTCGTAGCTTAACTGAAAAGTGGCAACCAAAGGTTACAGCTATTGAGGAAGCTAAAGAACTATCTACTCTCACCCTTAATGAACTAATGGGCTCTCTTATGGCTCATGAGTTAACTCTCATGAAGCGTTCTAGTGAAAGCTCCAAAGGGAAAGGGCTCGCACTTAATGCTCTCTCAAGTGATGAGGAGGATGAGGATGACGAGTTTGCAATGTTCACTAAAAACATTGTTGGAATGATTAATGGTTGTAACTCTAAAAGGTCTAGCTATAATACTAGCAAAAGACGTTTTCCAAAGAAAAAAACAAACTCCACTATTGGTTGCTTTAAATGTGGTGACAATGGTCACCAAATCAAAGAATGTCCAAAGTGGGATGACATCAAGTCTAAAGAAAAACGTGACTTTGCCAAAAAGCAATACAAAAACAAAGTTATGTCGGCTATTTGGGGCATGTCTGATTCCAATGAGGATGATATCCTTGAGGAAGAACTAGATGACAAATTGTGTCTTTCCTCGCGTTTCAATCAAGATGCTCCAAAGTCATCAAAGAAAGAATCAACCAAATGTCTTATGGCTCACTCTGTTGATTCCGATTCAGATTCTGACAATGAGGTAAATGATCTCAAGAAAAAGGATAGATCTTTCTCCAAAGATAAAGTTTGTCTTCTTGTAGACCAATTTATTGATAAGTGTCGTGTCCAAAACAATAAGCTAGATGCCATGCAAATCGAAATAGAGGACA
The DNA here is from genome assembly GCA_022085475.1 of Heliosperma pusillum. NCBI lineage: Eukaryota > Viridiplantae > Streptophyta > Magnoliopsida > Caryophyllales > Caryophyllaceae > Heliosperma > Heliosperma pusillum. Next base: position 24,509 of record JAIUZE010001832.1, on the reverse strand, counting down.
TAGCAGAGGAAAATATCAATTTAAAAGAGTGTCTAAATGAAGTTAAACAAGTTGGTTCATTATCATGTCTCGAGAAAGAAATTAAAATGCTTAAAAAACAGAATCTGATCTTGAGTAAAAATGCTGAACTGGTACATGTCGCAGATACAACCACTGTGTCATCTGAGTCTAACAAGGAAATCGAGTCACTTACTAAACATGTGTCTTTCTTAACCAAGGAACGAGACCAACTTCTAATGAATCTAACAACATGTGAAAGTCGAAAAGAAGATCTTGTGCAAATTGCTGAAATGTTAAATGTTGAGTCAAGTCATGTAAAGAGTGCCTTAGAACATGCACAAAAATCAAACGATGACCTTCTTGCTCAAATTAAAATTTTACAAAAAAAATTAGCCGAGGCTAAATTGTGTTATCAAAAGTGGGAAGGAAGCCAGAATGTTTTAGAATTCCTTTTAAAACAATCACAAGAATACGAAAAGCTTGAAAAGAATATTGGACTTGGTTTCAAGCGCAACAGTAACACTCACTGTTGCATTCGAAACCGAGACCCAAGCAAGATTGATTTTCGAAAAAGAAAATATGCTGGCCTTCCTGAATATATTATTTGTAAGTATTGTGGCAAGACGGGTCATGTGTTTAATGGTTGTGAAAAGAGAGTCCTTGACTTAAAAAAGAGCACTAAAGTAACTTAACAAGTTTGGATTAAGAAAGACTTAGTAAAGCAAGGAAGTCTCAAGGAGGGACCCAAATTTATTTGGGTTCCTAAACTAACTGTTTGATCTCTTATAGGCGTTAGTGAGGGGCAGCAACAATTGGTACTTAGACATTAGATGCTCTCGTCACATGACAAGAAATGAAACCCAATTCCTCTCGCTTGAAGCCTACGATGGTGGCATGGTGACTTTTGGTGACAACAAATGAGGTGAAATAATTGGTATTGGAAAAGTTGGTAAGTCAAAGTCACTATGTGTCGACAAGGTGTTGCTTGTCAAAGGTTTGAAACATAATCTCTTAAGTATCTCACAACTATGTGATCGTGGTAATATTGTTGAGTTTTATGCTAGTGAATGTAGAATTCTTGAAGGAAAACGTGTTAAAGATGTTTACATGACTAATTTATGTTCGTTGTCTGGTCAAACTTTATCATGCATGAGTGTCCAAAAGAATGACCCTTGGCTTTGGCATAAACGGTTAGGTCATGTTAATGCTAGAACACTAAATACTCTCAAGAAACTTGATCTAGTAGATGGCATTCCTAACATAAAATTTGAATTTAAATCACTATGTGATGATTGTGTTAAGGGAAAACAGGTAAAATGCTCCTTTAAATCCAAAAAGTTTGTTAGCACTTCTCGTCCTCTTGAGCTTATTCACATTGATTTATGTGGACCCATGCGCATTGTAAGTAGAGGTGGAAGTCTCTATATTTGTGTCATTGTGGATGATTTTTCAAGGTATGTTCGCCTACTTTTCTTAAGTTCTAAAGATCGAGCATTTGATGAATTTTTAATTTGGTTGAAAAAGGTCCAAAATAAATTTGGTTTGAAACTTGTGTCCTTGAGATCCGACCATGGAACCGAATTTGAAAATTCATCATTTGAGGATTATTGTGATGAGCATGGTGTCAGTCATAACTTTTCAGCCACTAGAACTCCCCAACAAAACGGGGTTGTGGAACGAATGAACATAACTCTTGAAAATATGGCTAGGACCATGCTTATTAGTTCTAAAGTGCCAAGGAACTTTTGGGCCGGAGCTGTTAACACTTCTTATTACATCTACAATCGAGTCATGATAAGAAAAATCATTAACAAAACCCCTTATGAGTTACTACGAGGTAGAAAACCTAACGTCTCACATTTAAAATGCTTTGGTAGTAAATGCTTCATTCACAACAATGGTAAGGATAACCTTGGAAAATTTGATGCTCGTAGTGATGAAGGAGTTTTTGTTGGCTACTCGGACCGTAGTAAAGCTTACAAAGTTTACAATAAGAGAACTATGAAAATGGAAGAAAGTGTTCATGTAATATTTGACGAATCTAGTCTTTTTGTCTTAAATGAACAGGTTGATGACGAAGAGGATGATGATGATTTCGAAATTGGGATGATACGTCATAATATGGATCAAGTAGTTGATGAGGCTGAGCAACAGTCAGAGCCACTGTTGCATGATGAAGTTGGCCAAAATTCAGGGGGATCTAATCCTCCCTCATCTCAAGATGATGCTAGCTCATCCAGGGGGAATGAGGATGCAAGTGAGCAGCTTACTCAAACAGAAACTAATCCTCAATCACCCTCACAAAACAATCTGGATGCAACAGTGACGCCCACTGTGACACCAGAACCAAACGAAGCCTCAAACACTCTTGTCCTAAAAAAAATGGAAACACCAAAGCTCTCACCCTCTCTCAAATCTAACCAGTGATTTAAATTCTGGAATGAAAACCAGATCATCGCTCCAAAACTTTTGTGCCTTCAATGCATTCCTCTCTCAAATTGAACCTGACAATGTCACAGTAGCTCTCACTGATACATGTTGGGTGACAGCCATGCAAGAGGAATTAAACCAATTCGAAAGAAACAAGGTATGACATCTTGTCCCTAGGCCCTCTCATCGTACTGTAATTGGTACGAGATGGGTCTTTCGTAATAAGCTTGATGATTCCGGAGAAATCGTAAGGAATAAAGCTAGACTAGTGGTGCAAGGTTTTAACCAACAAGAAGGAATCGATTATGATGAAACCTATGCACTGGTAGCTAGGCTTGAAGCCATACGTATGCTTATAGCTTTTGCATCTCATGTTGGCATAAAACGTTTTCAAATGGATGTAAAAACCGCTTTCCTAAATGGTTATCTTGAGGAAGAAGTTTTTGTTGAACAACCATCGGGATTTTTAGACAATGAATCTCCTAACCACGTTTTAAAACTTGATAAAGCACTTTATGGTTTAAAACAGGCTCCTAGAGCTTGGTATGATAGGCTTTCAAAATTTTTATTGGAAAATGGTTTCTTACGTGGTTCGGTTGATAAAACATTGTTTATTAAGTCACAGTGTGATGAACTGTTGCTTGTTAAAGTATATGTCGATGACATTATCTTTGGTGTAACAAATGAAGTTCTTTATAAATACGTTTCGGATCTAATGAAATCTGAGTTTGAAATGAACATGATGGGAGAGCTTGGATTTTTCCTTGGTCTTCAAATCAAGCAAAGTGAGAAGGGAATAATGATCCATCAACAAAAGTATTTGAAAGAAATGCTAAGTAAGTTTGGGTTGACTAATGCTAAACCTTATGCTACACCTATGGCTTCTAACATCAAACTTGACAAAGACGAAAATGGTAAGAATGTTAGTGCAACCGTGTATCGAGGTATGATTGGTTCATTACTTTATTTAACCGCTAGTCGACCCGACATACAATATAGTGTATGCTTGTGTGCCCGCTTCCAATCAAATCCTAAGGAATCACATTTCAAAGCCGTTAAAAGGATATTTAGGTATTTGGTTGGAACACAAAACCTATTTCTTAAATATTCATCTTATTATGATCTTGATCTTGTAGGTTTTTCCGATGCGGACTACGCGGGTTATGTGGTGGATAGGCACTTCGGGTATTGCCACTTTCTCGGGTCCTGATAAGTGAATATTTGTATGATTTTAACCCCCAATTTAGCTCGGTTCTGTATGTCATTTGTGCTTTGTTAAGCCATTTTATGAGCTAATATCGTCTTGTAGGCGAATTCCTGTGTTCTAACCTGTTTTGTAGGGAAAGTGACGTTTCTACGCCCTTTTTCTATATTCCCGTGCATTTGCCTAGAACCCGATGATTCAAAGAAGCAAGCTTGACCATGTCAAAGGCATTTCAAGAAGGTTCACTAACTCAAAAGAGAGAAGAAATAAAGACAATGTCGTAGTTGTCGGAAGATCAATCAATTTGGCGGAAGAATTCATCGCTTTACGTCAAACCCTATCAACAAACCCGATTGTAGTGGTCAAGGGGGATGATGGAAGTCAAGTCAAAGCAAAGGAAGATGAAACGTTAGTCAAATACTCCCAGATGACCACTTGCCCGATCGGGTAAGTGTGTACCCGATCGGGGATGTTTGCTGCTTCGAGAAAAATGCTTCAACTTCCTATTTTTGTCTTATGTGTTCAATGCTCGACCCCTTCTTCACGAAACCCTAATGCTATATATAGATACTCCAGCCCCACTTCTCAAATCATCCAACTCACAATAATCACACACAACATCTCTTTTCTTCTTACATTTTCTCTTTAGTTTAGTCTTTCTAGTTTAGATCATTTTCTTCTTTTGTCTTTAGTTCTTAGTTTATTTCTGTCAATTTCACATCAAAACATTAGTTTAGATCAATAAGAATTTCAATCTTTGTAATATACTTTGTTGGGTACAAGTGTTTTAATTCAAGGACCGATTATTCTATGCGAGGGATTTCTATTATTGTTATCGCTTTCGTTGTTGATCGTCACCTAGGTATTCCTAATTTATCCTTTGTTTAAAGTTCTTTATGTTTCTTATTTGATTGTTATTCGCTTTACATATTATTCTAGATTCATTTTCATGTTGTTATAATCGTAATTTCATTTCTTAGATTGTCAAATAGCGTCGTTATTATCGCCACATAGAGAGTCTTAAATTATTGTCAAAACCAACTAAATATGTCTATCCTAGTTTTCATTGTTAATATCATCTTAGACATAAACATTATCATGAGTGCGTAGTCACCTTTCTAGGGTGTAGGGTAGCCATGTTAGATTGATTAAAAGATGATAATTGGATAAAAGAAATTGTGCTTTTAAAACGTTGTGTCTATGCATGTTTGGACTATAACGATAGTTAACGATTCCTGATCAAAATCATTGACTAGTAAATCGCATGACATGGTGGAATAAGACCTAGTAAATCGCCTAAAAGCCTGCTAGACCATCTGATCTATGATTGTAATGAACACATCATTATTACGAACTCACAATGAATTATTTGCATATCCTAAATCCAATTTCATCAATTTGTCAATCTACATATGTGAACCTACTTCCCTAGAAGCTTCATATTATTGTTAATTCATCTTTAGCTTTATTGATTTCATCTTTAATTGTTTTTACTTTATTTTCATTTATGCCTTTTGTTAGTTTAGACATCATAATCCCAAAACCCAGAAACTCGTTAGATAAAACTCAATTGTGAGACGAATCACAATCCATAGAAAATACCATCTCCCTGAGGATCGACCCCTACTTCCCTAATTACATTAATTTGTTATTAGCCTAGTCTAGGTAAATTATCTTTGTATCGGGCTCGCGACAAGCACGATCAAATTTTGGCGCCGTTGCCGGGGAGTACGGTTTAATTTTCCTTTTTTTTGCGATTTTTATGGCAATCGGTTTTATCTAGTCTTTAGGAACCCAAATTCTTGTAGACCTCTCTTGATTTTTCATCTTAGCTTTCCAATCTTATGCCCAGATCTTCTAGACTAGGGACCCCTATCGCTTTAGACCCCGAACTTGAAAGAACTCTGTGTAGGAAATTAAAGCTATTCAACAAAATTTCAAAAGCTTCTGATATTTCAAGTTTAGTTCGTATTCGTGAGAAATACTCGGATATCTTACCTAATCTTGAAGGAGAAGAAGATCCATTCTCATCTCCATTTCCAAAAACCAATCAACCTTCAACCAACACTCCATCTTCATCTTCACAAAAGAAAATGATTCGACTTTCCGACCATTCCAAACCCACTGCAGATACACTTCCAAGGTGTATCGCTACACCTCAAATCACAGCCCAAAACTTTGAAATCAAACCTGCCTTCATCAATTTAATAGAAAGAAGTCAATTTGGTAGTAATGCCACAGAAGATCACAACCTTCATATCCAAAACTTTTGTGACTATTGCTCCACGATTAGACAAACTGGAGTATCCTAAGAGCAGATTTGGGAAATGCTCTTTCCCTTCTCTTTAAGAGGAAAGGCAAAACTCTGGATCAATAATCTTGACCGAGTTGCCTTAGGAATAGCCGACTGGCATGGTCTATCTCTTGCTTTCTATCAAAAGTACTTCCCACCAGAATGAACCGCACTCTTACGGAGTCAAATTACTGGATTCCGTCAGAAAGGCGACGAAAGCCTTTACGAGGCATGGAAAAGGTACAAAGAATTACAAAGAGAATGCCCTCATCATGGCCTTGATTCATGGTTCTTAGCTATCACCTTCTACAACGGTTGTTGTGGCGAATCGCGTCATATCCTTGACTCCGCTAACAATGGTCGTTTCGATCAAATCGATGTAGAAATAGCTAGTACAACTATCGAGTCAATGGCAATCCACGACTCTCAGTATAGCAACTCGCGTGCTATGCCACTCAAAGCCAAGCAGGATGATTCAAGTAAAGTAGCACTCCTAGAAGCCCAATTAGCCATTCTGCAGCAACAAGTAGGAAGCTCTTCCCAATCCAAAGAACATGTTAACGTCACTAACCACGTAGTGGTATGTGAGACATGTGAGGTTGGAGGACATAGTTTTCAAGAATGTAGAAGTTCAATAAAGCAAGTCAATGCCTATCAAGGATATAGGCAAGGCAACGCTTTCTCAAATTTCTTTAATGAAAACACAAAAAACCATCCTTTTTTGTCCTACAAAAGCACTAACATTCAAAATCCCCAACAACAAATTAAACAACCATTCATACCACACCAACAGTAGCCTTACAATCCACCTGGTTTTCACAACCAGAGACCTTCATTTCAACCTAACTTCAATCAACCTTACCAATACCAACCTCAACACCAACCTCAACACCAACCACCCCAAATTCAAAGCCAACCTAATGACTCAAGCTTGAGCAAAATTGAATCCATGTTTTTCCAAGTTGTTCAAAAACAAGATTCAATGTTTGCTCAACTTCAAAAGAGTGATCAAACTCAAGATGCAGCCATCAAGATGCTTGAAACTCAAATGGCCCAATTGGCTACCTCTATTACCCAAAGAAAACAAGGCCAACTCCCACCTCATGGTGAGCAACCGAGGGACACCGCAAATGCTATCACCCTTAGAAGTGGTACCACTTATACGGAACCTCAGCAACCCAAAGAACCAATAGTTGAGTCTACACAAGTAGATAGCCCAAAATAAACTCAACCATCCACCGCTAAGAAAGCGGAAAACAAATCTGAAAAGAAGGATGAACTTGAAAAGGAACCCATAAAAATTCAAGTTCCATTTCCCCAACGTTTGAGGAGAAATCATAAGGAAACCCAGTTCAGCAAATTCATGGAAGTAGTCAAAAACCTCCAAGTAACGGTTCCCTTCACTGAATTAATCACTCAAATCCCTTCTTACACGAAATTCATGAAGGATATCTTAACTAAGAAGAGGACTCTAGATGATGTTGAAATCATAGCATTCACCGCTGAATGCAGTGCGTTATAGCAAAATAAGTCCCCTCCTAAGTTAAAGGATCCTGGTAGTTTCTCTATACCTTGCACTATAGGCACCTACACAATTGATAAAGCTTTATGCGATCTAGGTGCTAGTGTAAGCGTCATGCCCTATTCCATCTGCGAAAAATTGAATATGGGAATTCTCAAATGCACTAGTATCACTCTGCAAATGGCAGACCGTTCTCTAAAACAACCTATGGGAGTTTTAGAAGATGTGCATGTCAGAGTAGGGAGGTTTTTCATTCCCGTCGATTTCATTGTATTAGATATGGCTGAAGATTCGCAAATCCCTATCATTTTAGGAAGGCCATTTCTGCACACTGCGAGAGCAGTAATCGATGTCAAGAATGGAAAATTGACATTAGAAGTTGGTGATGATAAAGTCACCTACAACTTAAACAGTGCAATGAAAAGTCCTATGCTTGAAGAACCCTGTTGTTTCCTTGACATTGTCGACTCAATCATTGATGAATCTCTGTATCCATCAATAACTGAGGATCCTTTAGAAGCAATCTTATTGTTGGAGGATATCTCTGAGAACGACAATTTCGAGATCAGTGAGCTGGAAAAGGGCCTGACTGGAAAAGAGATACCGTCAGAAGAAGTTCAAGGGTTCATAAGCATAATTGATGCTCCTGCCAAGGCAGAAGTACATAAACCTGAACTTAAACCTTTTCCCTCAAATCTAAAATATCCTTTTTTAGATGAGTCTGAATATTGCCCAGTCATAGTGAGTGCTCTCCTAGATGAAAATCAGTTAACCTCGCTATTGACTGTCTTGAAAAAACATAAGAAGGCAATAGGTTATAAACTTGAAGATCTCACTGGCATAAGCCCCGAATTTTGCATGCATAGAATCAACTTAGAAGAAGGCCAAAAACCTTGTGTTCAAGGTCAACGGCGTCTTAATCCCAACATGCAGGAAGTAGTTAAAGCTGAAGTTATGAAATTGCTAGATGCTGGCATAATCTATGCAATTTCTGACTCGAAATGGGTTAGCCCTGTCCAAGTTGTTCCCAAGAAAGGATGAACAACAGTAGTCAAAAATGAGAAAAATGAGCTCATCCCCACAAGGATTGTGACGGGATGGCGCATGTGTATTGACTACAGGAAGTTGAATCAATCAACTAGAAAAGATCACTATCCTCTACCCTTCATTGATCAAATGCTAGAGAGGTTAGCTTGTCACAAATATTTCTGCTATCTAGATGGTTACTCAGGATTTTTCCGAATTCCTATCCACCCTGAGGACCAAGAGAAAACCACCTTCACCTGTCCCTATGGTACTTTCGCTAATCGCCGAATGCCATTTGGCTTGTGTAATGCTCCTGCAACTTTCCAGCGTTGCATGACTAGTATCTTTTCCGATTTTGTTGAAACTATCATGGAAGTATTCGTGGACGACTTTAGCGTCTATGGCATTTCCTTTGATAATTGTTTGACAAATCTGTCCAGAGTTCTAAAACACTGTGAAGAAGTCGACCTTGTTCTTAATTGGGAAAAGTGTCACTTCATGGTGAACGAAGGTGTGGTTTTAGGACACATCATTTCTGAGAGAGGTATTGAAGTGGATCGAGCTAAGATCCAAATTATTGAACAACTGCCACCACCTGCTAATGTAAAAGGAATCGGGAGTTTCTTTGGCCACGCCGGTTTCTACCGACGATTTATTAAAGATTTTTCAAAAATAGCCAAGCCCTTGACTGAGCTCCTTTTTAAGGACGCACCTTTTAATTTCACAAAGGAATTCCTTGAGGAATTCGACAAAATCAAACGTGCTTTGATCACCGCACCTATAATCCAGTCACCCGATTGGAATCTTCCTTTTGAATTAATGTGCGATGCGAGTGATTATGCCGTTGGAGTTGTTTTAGGGCAAAGAAAGAAAAAGTTCCTTCATGCAATTTACTATGCTAGTAAAACCTTAGATCCTGCCCAAATCAACTATGCCACCACTGAAAAAGAACTTCTTGCCATTGTCTACGCCTTAGACAAATTCCGTTCTTACCTTATAGGATCAAAAGTCATTATTTACACTGACCATGCTGCCTTGAAATATCTGTTTTCAAAAAAGAGGCAAAACCTAGACTTATCCGATGGATCTTACTCCTTCAAGAGTTTGATCTAGAGATCCGGGATAAGAAAGGAGCAGAAAATGTAGTTGCTGACCATCTCTCAAGGATAAGAATAACTGAAATAGGAATACCAACGCCAATTAATGATTCGTTCGCTGATGATTCATTAATGGCGATTGCTGACTCTTCTCCTTGGTATGCTAATATTGCCAATTTTCTTGTCAGTCGCCAGCTACCTTCGTCTGACCTTTCTTTTAACCAAAGAAAGAGATTTTTGCATGATGCAAAATTCTTTGTTTGGGATTGTAACACCCGGAAATGTACCCTATTTTTATAGTGAAAATATTTTACGGATACTTTTCAGCGAATTTTAGTTTTAATCGTAAATTTAATTTTCCGAGTCAAATTTAGAATTTCCGAGTTCGTATTTGGAATTTCCGCGAGATTCCATGTGAATCCCGTCTTAAGGCGACTTTGACCTTTTCTTGACTTTTCCACTTACACAACTCATACTCCCTCCTTAACCTATTTTTCATTCATACAACTCAAACTTACTTATTCCTTAAGAAAACCAAAACCTTGCCTTCATTTTTGATCCAAGCTTATAATCTTCGTATCTCGTTCGTTTCTTGCTCAAATTTACGTAAGTTCGTCTTATTCTTCCCCTCTTAGCTTCCTCTATCCGTATTGGTAATAAAATTACCGTCTTTCCCGCTTTTTAAATTATCCGTCTTTCTCAAGGTGAATGATATTCATCTTTTATTGTCTAATTGTATGTAGGTGGAGACTAGGAAGGTTTAGAAATCGATTAAAGACGCATAAAGGTAACGGAGAAGGGTTACTCGATATCATTTACGTGTTTTATGTGTTTTCTAGACTAGTAATCATATTTAGATTATGATTAGTATGTTTATGACTTGTGTTGTTGTTGTTGGTTGTTGTTAGTTGTTAATTGATATGAGAATTGATGGTTTGTGATGATAAATGAGGATTTTTGGTTGATAACTTGTTGGGATTTGATTGTGCCTAAATCCCGTGTAGGACGCTGGCTGCGTCATGGGACGCAGGCTGCGTTGTAGGACGCAGTCTGCGTCGTGGGGCGCAGGCTGCGTTGCGCGCGGCCTACTGCAGTTTTCCTACACTAACCCTTTTTCATAAAATGATCATATCTCCTTCGTTACTTGCTTGTTTTCGGCTTGTGACATCCCGTTGGAACCGTAAGAGGATAAGCTATCACCTCCATTTGGAATTTCTGCATTTGCATGTCTAGAACTCTAGTTATGACCGTTTGAAGTGGACCCTTGTTTTCGTTGCTTTCCAAACAACGTTGTTTTGGAGAGGTGATCTATGTTTTTACTCATTATGCTTCATAAACTTGTTCTAATGCTTATGTATCATGTATTGACTCATGTTTATCATATTTAAACTTATATGATTTCATATTCTCAGGTTTTGTGACGGTTTTTTTGGTATGTCCCACTTTGAGTCGGTTTTTACAAGTGTTACGGTTTGAGCACTATTTTGGTATGTGCTTTTTACTCTCATTCCCTTGGCTACCTCCACGTTCGTAAGGCTGGAATGTCGGAACGGGGAGGTATCCTACTGCTTAAATGCATGTGTTAGTGGGCATAAGACGACGTTGTTGGGAGTTGAACGCTTTGCGTTGATCGACCCGGCCGTCAAATGTTGTGTACTTGCGAGGTGGTGTTATTTGCATGTAGCGTACCGCTTGTTATGAGGCTTGTGCTCTTTTCCGCCTCTTTCGTGAATTGATCTACCGAATTTGGGGTACTCGGCGTCTATGATTGACCGACTCTTGGATGCGAAACGTCATCGCATGTCGAATCGGAAAATGTGATTCCAAGAATCTGTCCAGGTTTAGATTAGGAGCCGTTTTATTATCGTTCCTACCAGGAGGAAATTAGTCTACATATACGAAATGAATTAAATCGTGTATGCGTTCAGGGAAATGTGATCTCGTGGATGCCTTTTAATCATACTTGCCATGTACACGGTGCTAGTGCGTTTCATTTACCGTGAGAGATGTCGTCTTTGAGTCGTCGTTCTTGAATGCGTGATTTCATGACTTATTATTCATGGTCATTGCATGATTGGCATCGTCTATGTATTGGTATGTTTGAATGGATGATAATATGATGGATTTTTGTGATCATCGCATGACTTGACATGGTTGTTTGTCGAGTCTCAATCTTATCAAACTTATACGGCTAACGGTGAGATGTAAGCCCTAGTGAGCGTATTCGGTTGCCTAAGAGTGTCTTCCCCGAGTCTTTGTATAACATGATGGATTCGGACTTGTACTCTTATGCTGTACCATTTATATATCGAATTGCCTATCTATCCTTATCGTATCTCACATGTATATCTATATGTATGCATGCTCTACTTTTGTATTTCCTTCTATGTACGTTTAATGTGATATGGCTGGGATAACCCGGAGTTACTCCCCACTGATTGTGGCGTTCATGTTTTTCATGGATGAACAGGTTGCTTGCATGGTTGTCTTTTTGCTTGTGGTATATTGGGTTCGGGTGTGAGCTAGCGGGCGTTGTCCTTGGATGAATCACCTCTAGATGATTTTAGATAGTTGTTAATAACTTTGTCTTTTGTTAACACTTTGAGAGACTACGTCTCTTGTGGTATTTTTATTTAGTTTGTAATATTTTGACACTCCTCGTATATTTTATATCTTCCATGTATAAAGGTTTTTAAAATACCGTATTTCCGCTATATAATTCACATGCCTGTATGTTTTATTTTCCGCATTCGCGAGGGTTGTCACAGTTGGTATCAGAGCTTTATCGCTCCCGACACACACACGTGAAACCTAAACTTAAACTACTTGACCTTGATAAAATAAATGAGAGATGGGTAGACTTAAGGACCTAAGTTGGTAGTCTTTGGTGTACTTGATGTTTGTTGGGTTCTAACTTGTTTGTTGATTGTGTTGAGTGATGTTATGTTTGTTTGTATCTACCGTCTTAAGGTGGATCATTGTGTTACCTAGAAGAAGTATCCTCTACCAAAGATTTGAAGATTGACAAGCCAAATTGAAGTGTATTTCTTCCTCATCTATGAATTCTCTCGTCCTTAATGTATTATGCTCTCTTCTTTCTATCTAGGTGCTTCTTTCTCTTCCATCTTGTTTGCCTCTTGGAAATTACTCTTGATAGTTCCTCCATCTTACAAATGGTATCCTTACCTTCCTCTTGTAACATTTTTGTGGATGCCATACCCATTTGTTTGTGGTATATTATACTTGGTCGGAAGAACTTTGAATTTTGTGGAATATTAATGTTTGTTAGAATGAATTTGTGATTTGAGGAAATTGGTATAGATATAATTTCACCCTATAGTGGTGAGAGTTGGTATCCTTGAAGAAAGTGTGGTAAGGTATGTTTAATGATTTTAATGTATAAATGCTTGCCATGACTTGTGTGTAAATAGTTCACGATATTCGATGGTGTAAGGTTGAATGAGTTGGTTATGACTTCTTAACTCATTAGTAATTTAGTCTTTTGGACTTAGAAGTTTAGTATTGTTTGGAAGACCATGCTTATGATAGGTCTAATTGGTGAAAATAAGAAGTTTTGAATGATATCTTGAGGTGCGAAATGCTTTCGAGATTAAGTGACGTCTTGTGGTTTCCTATTCTGTGTTTGTGAGTATAGGCTTGGTGGAAAAGCATTTGGCTATAGTTCTTGGATTTAAATATATGATCTTATCTTATGGTATCGGAGACTCGTTTGAAGTAGTAAGGTTTCGTTGTAAGTTGAACCATATTATTTGAGGATTTTAGATATGAGAGAGATTCGATGATGTGAACTATGATGGAAGTACCTTGGGACGTTAATGATGATGTTGACTTGATGTTGTACTTTGATAATAATGAACTCGTGGGCTATATGAGTTGAAAATGACCGAGTATAAGGGAGTATTTGTTAGTCCTTCAGTTAAAGAAACCTTTGAGGTTGTGTTGAATATTTGAGCTAAATGAATGTTACTATGCTTGAGTTGCAATTCCGCATTTGGGAACCCGTGTGTTATGAAAGGATGGATGAATTGGGTTGTAATCGATTTGTTAAATCTAGGTGTACCTTACTCCGATGATTTGTGGTACGATGGTCCCTTGTAAGAGACCTTTGTTTGGGATGAGTTGCTTTACTATCACCCTAAGTCTGAAAGGAGAAATTTTGTGGATTAAACCTTAAACCTTTACTCGTGCCATTGTCCCTTTTCATTTCCATTCTTGAATGTTTTCGTCAAGATTGATCTTTAAGAAATCGCATGCTCGTATCTTCTTTCTTACTCAGACATATTCATACCTCTACTATCTTGTAACAACCCGAAATGTACCATATTTTTCTGGTAAAAATATTTTACGGATACTTTTCAGCAAACTTAAGTTTTAATTTAGAATTTATTGTTTCCAGTCGAATTTGGAATTTTCGAGTTCGTATTTGGAATTTCTGCGAGATTCCATGAGAATTCCGTTTTAAGTCAACTTTGACTTTTGTTGACTTTTCCGACTCACCCCGTAATTTGAAAGACCAAAATTTTATTAAAAAAATAAGAAATTTAATTTATTTTTACTAAGATTTATTTGAATTTATGATAATTTAATATAATTATTTTGAATTTATTCGGAAGTAAAGAGAAGGTTTTACGGTTTAAAACCCGAACGTCATTTAACTATTCCCGAGACAACTTAAGTCCCGAAACAAACCCGAAACCCGACTTTGGCATGAGTCACACGCCCATGTCATCTTTTTCCACTCACATTAGATATTTGAATTCTTTCGATTAAACTAATACGAATATCTAAGATATTTGTAACTTTATCGATCCGTCAGTTTAAATTACGCAAATCGATTAAAATCAGACCCGGTTTCTTCTAACATCACACGGCTCCTCTCCTCTCTAATAGGACTAGATATTTTCCTTTCTTTTGATTACAATAACATAATATCTAATTAATATCTAGATATTTTATTAAACTATCATTTAATCTAATTATATCTAATTAATTACCTTAATATAATCATAAAACCCGAGTCAATCCCGTAACAACAATTTCAAAACCCGACTCATTAATTACCCTATAACTACACGGCTCACACCCACCATTACTCACTAACTACCTTTTCATTTTACAATAAATCAACTTAAGATCTAATTAATACTTTCTTTAATCGTTCTTCATCGTTATTCATCGTTCTTCGTCGTTCTTGAGCAAAATCGTCACAAAACCTTCGTTACTTATTCAAATCCGTCCTAACTTATATTTCTAGAATCTCCTATACGCTCTCCATCTTCAAGTACGGTTTATTTTCAATTCCGACAAAATCGTTTTCAACACTTTAATTATGGAAAATCAAGTTTTAATTCTAACAATATTATTCTTGTCATTTCTTATAGGGGAAGATTTTGAAGACGAGTTTGGTGACTCGTATATTTTGGGTGAAGATTAGTAGACGGGTTTATACTTCTTATTTTTTTTGGTGCTAATTGATTTTGCTAGCTAAGGTAACAATTCCGATTTACTCGACGAATTAATGTTACATACCTTTTGTTTTTGTTCATGTTATTGTTATTTATGGTTTTAGTAGTAACATGATAAGTAGTTATGATTTTTATGTTGTATGGAATTTTTAATATGTTAGTGTTCTTGACATATTTGATGATTTATTTATAACCATGATTTTTGTATGAATGATGGTTGAATTGGATGTTTAAAAATGGATGTTGTTAATAAAAATCATGTTAGAATTAATTTGGAGGGGTGGTTGTGTTGGCCGTGTAAGGTGGTCACAGGGGGAGGCTGAGAACCGGCCGGTTCAGGCCTGGTTCAGCCGGTTCAGGCCGGTCCAGCCAGGTCTGGGTTGGTCCGGGGTTTGGTCCTTGGGAGTTGTGTCGATGTTTGATTGTTTTGTTGTTGTTTTGGCGGGTTTTAAATATGTTAAACATGCGGGAAATATTAAGAAACGGTTTTAAAAATGACGACCCAAAACAGGCCCAAACCAGTCCCGTGGGCCCAGTCCAGGCCCGTGTCTTGTCGGCCCAAATCAGCCCATGAGTCCCCTTTCTTGGACTTGTGACGGTTTTTGAGTTATTGTTATTTTATCGTGTTTTGTAATATTTAGCAAGTGAGAAATGTTAATAAGTAAAATATTTAATTAAAAGATTTTTCATTAAATTATTATTTCTCACATGTTAGAAATTATAATACGAGATCGTAGTTCAATTTGATATCCTTTAAGTCAAGCGGGTTTTTCGTAAGATTTAATAATTCACATGTTAGAAGTTTTAATAAAATAACCTGTAATGAATATATTGATTTTATGCCTAAGTCTAATTGGTAAAGACTCTGTTTCTAGCCGGGTTTGACCAAACGGGTTTGGTCAAACTAAGATCTAGTCAGCCCCGTTTTGACTGATGACCCGTCGCAGGACTCGGGTCGGGGATTTGTCTTCAAGTAAGGTTGTATTTAATTAATGAATTAGCCTTAGTAGATATGAGGCGATATGATATTTGAATATGATGTATATGCAATTAGTCACATGATATGATGTTTTTCCCGTGACTGTTTGATTATATGGTTGGTGTCGTGTTGACTAAGTACCCATAGAGAATTATGAGTAGATGGCGTCTTGACCATTCTAATTCTAGATGAGTATCTTGGACCATGACATTGATAGGCCCGTATTATCTTTAACGAGCATATGGAGTTCACTGCTTGATAGCTTTTGTGTCTCGGCTTGGTGGGGTTATATCCAAGTCGGGGCATGGCTGCCTGATCCGTTTTGGGACTGGAGCCAGCTTAAGTACTAGCCATCTCTGCTTAGGGGGTCGCCTAGTAGAGTTTCTTGTGTACGGTTATGTCATGAGACGGGGAATGGAATAGCGGTTGTCGCTAGGTCTGATCAGTCTAGGACTAGGATGTTTTCCTACCTTGTGGTATAGCCGCGAGTTACAGAAGTCGACTATTGACTGGACTAAGAACTTATGCCTGTTTCTAGACGTATTGGTCTTTCATGTTTGATGATTCTATGAATCTTAGAAGGTGAGATGCAAGCCGGCTAAGGTTGATAGAGTTTGGAGTACCGGTTGTTAACTGATTCACATGATAGTTAGTATGATTAGGGTTTGAGTGTATCAGGGCCATGTTTTAAATGTAACCTCTGAGCCAGCATACCAACTTCCCTACCTCGTGTTATAGATTGTTAACGGTTTCACATGATAGCTTTCATATGCTAGGTTATATGTTAGTTATTTGTTCATAACATGAAAAGCATATCGTATTTGTTAAGGTTTTGTATGTTCCATATACCTGCTCTTTTATGTTTTATTCATGTTTTATTAAACTCGACATTCGTGGCTGGGAGAACTCGGAGTTACTCCCCACTGACTGTGGCTTCCGTGTTTATATTTAATGCGGTTGGCAGGTTTGTGATGCATACTTTGGGTACATTGACGAGCTAGCGAGCGAAGTATTTACCTTGGACCTATATTCGGTTCTTAGGATTTTATATTATTATACACTCTTTTATTTCCGTATTTATACGGGAAACATGTCTCCCGTTTCAGATACTTTTTATGTATAATATTATTTCCTTTTTTTGTTATGAACCTTTTTATTTATGACACCTCCTTATGATGAATATATTTAATAGTAGGTTCCGGTTTTAAAATATACCGATTTTCACTAAAGTGAACCTATTAGAAACGTATTCTCATCTTTTATTTATTTAAATTATTTTTTTTCTTTCCGCAAATTTGAGGGTGTCAAAATCTGCTTTGTCTCTTTCTTGACCTCGTTATTTTCAGCGCTCCTCTCTTGTAATCTCGTGCCTTATTTATTCTCGTGTTCTCCTTGAGATTCCGTATCGTTTTCTATCTCGTTTCTCCTTTATCTTTTCTCTAGTGGATTGGATATTCCGTTTGTAAGGCTCAGAGAATAAGCGTGATGTAATTTGAGATTCTTTAGCTAGAATATGTGTCTGTGGATTGAGCAAATTTAATGTTGTCTTTAATCATGGAAAATAGGACTTAAGCTCTAGGATGAATCCTAATAGTGATAATGTATCCTCTCTTGGTGATTTTAGGTTTGGAGCTTGGTATTGTAGTGTTATTTTGAGAATTGAGTTGATCATGAAAATAGTTCGTTGATGTTGGGTATTATATCGGTTGCTTGAGATATCATTTGAGAATTATATGTCTCTAATTGGTGGAGTCTAAAAGAGACTTTGCTTTAGGGTACTAAAGCCGGTAACCAAAGTTTGAGGAGTATTGTCATAAATGAAAATTGATTCATTTTGAGTTTTAGATGAACTAGATGATTTGAATGGTTGTCTGATTGCCAAGTGATTGGTCATTTGTGGTTTGGAATTAGTAATTCTCTTTTATTCTTAAGGAATCATAGTTTGAAATTGAGAAATGTTCGTTGCAAACTTTGGATAGTGAGTGCTCAGTTGTTATGGATTATAGAGTTAGATTGGTGAACCCATTTATCTTGAGGATTAGTAACCACCATAGTTTGCTAATGTGACTATTTATATTTGAGGCTTCGAGCGTAGTAATGATCGAATTAAGGATGTTATGGCGTATTAAAGAATCATTATAACAGATAATGGATTGTGGATTTTTCCCTTGTCGTGAGACTTTGGATGAGACTAGTTGGATCTTAGATAATTATGTTTGGTTGCGTGGATTGTGTTTTGATTTTCGAGGATGAGAAAGTTCATTGTAAATTTAGGATAATGAGTTTGAAGTAAATTGGATTAAAGGATTTCATGGTAAGTCCTTTACTTTGTGGTTGTTAGCGATCATGTTTCCATAGATAAATATTTTTTTGGTAGTTTCTAGTAAGAGTTTTGATGAAACTAAGAAGATTAGAGTGCGTAATAAATCTTTCATGTGGATTGTTAGTTGTGGAGTCTACCGTGCCGATGGACCTTAGTAGATTCTAATTGGATTCGAATAATTGGGATTTGTTACTCGAAATTTCGTGATTATGGAATATTTTTGTAGGATTTCTGATGATTGAAAATGATGAGTTGCAAATTGGGTAAATTGCATTCTCTTGAGGATTTGGTTTATTAGTAGAGTTAGTAATGTCGAATTCTTGTAGATCTTCTTGCCGACTTTATCTTGATCTTCCTATCCCAAAGAGTTCGATTTGTTTCGTTTCTGCGTGTTTTGTATATATTTTGTTACCCTGAATTGTGTGTGAAATGTACGAGTCGCTCTATGTACGTGTAATGTCCTGTTATTTGATTTTATCTTTGATAAAACCTTCAAATTTCCATATTATATTTCTAGTTTAACGTTTCAAAGAAGTCTAAAGATGGTTTGTGTACCTTCTTTTTGGAGAAAATAGATTTCTTTCCCTTTTATATTTGGATTTTGTGTTTGGTTGGATGTTTGGACTTGTTATTGGAGACGTCTGGTGACTAGTCCTGCACTTACTAACACTTGTTTGATTTTCGATTTCACTATTTCAACATTGATTTGATTTTTGATAGCTAGAGTTCTCGTTCGCGACTGGCACTCTTGTGATTCGTAAATAAAGCTTCGCACTTATGAAAAATTTCCTTAAACCGTTTTCGAGAAGAACCTCGTCTCATAAATGTTTCTTTTGTAAAAGTTTTAGTATTAATTTTGAAAACCGATTCTTGTCCTTGATACTTTTATTATCTACTCTCAAGTTTCGAGGACGAAACTTTTTAAAAGGAGGGGTGATTGTAACACCCGGAAATGTACCCTATTTTTATAGTGAAAATATTTTACGGATACTTTTCAGCGAATTTTAGTTTTAATCGTAAATTTAATTTTCCGAGTCGAATTTAGAATTTCCGAGTTCGTATTTGGAATTTCTGCGAGATTCCATGTGAATCTTGTCTTAAGGCGACTTTGACTTTTTCTTGACTTTTCCACTTACACAACTCATACTCCCTCCTTAACCTATTTTTCATTCATACAACTCCAACTTACTTCTTCCTTAAGAAAACCAAAACCTTGCCTCCATTTTTGATCCAAGCTTATAATCTTCGTATCTCGTTCGTTTCTTGCTCAAATTTACGTAAGTTCGTCTTATTCTTCCCCTCTTAGCTTCCTCTATCCGTATTGGTAATAAAATTACCGTCTTTCTCGCTTCTTAAATTATCCGTCTTTCTCAAGGTGAATGATATTCATCTTTTATTATCTAATTGTATGTAGGTGGAGACTAGGAAGGTTTAGAAATCGATTAAAGACGCATAAAGGTAACGGTGAAGGGTTACTCGATATCATTTACGTGTTTTATGTGTTTTCTAGACTAGTAATCGTATTTAGATTATGGTTAGTATGTTTAGGACTTGTGTTGTTGTTGTTGGTTGTTGTTAGTTGTTAATTGATATGAGAATTGATGGTTTCTGACGATAAATGAGGATTTATTGGTTGATAACTTGTTGGGATTTGATTGTACCTAAATCCCGTGTAGGACGCTGGCTGCGTTGTGGGACGCAGGCTGCGCCATGGGGCGCAGGCTGCGTCGTGGGGCGCAGGCTGCGTCGTGGGGCGCCGGCTGCGTTGCGTGCGGCCGACTGCAGTTTTCCTGCACTGACCCTTTTTCGTAAAATGATCATATCTCCTTCGTTACTTGCTTGTTTTAGGCTTGTAACATCCCGTTGGAACCGTAAGAGGATAAACTATCACCTCCATTTGGAATTTTTGCATTTTCATTTTTAGAACTCTAGTTATGAACGATTGAAGTGGACCCTTGTTTTCGTTGGTTTCCAAACAACGTTGTTTTGGAGAGGTGATCTATGTTTTTACTCATTATGCTTCATAAATTTGTTCTAATGCTTATGTATCATGTATTGACTCATGTTTATCATATTTAAACTTATATGATTCCCTATTCTCATGTTTTGTGACGGTTTTTTTGGTATGTCCCACTTTGAGTCGGTTTTTACAAGTGTTACGGTTTGAGCACTATTTTCGTATGTGCTTTGTACTCTCATTCCCTTGGCTACCTCCACGTTCGTAAGGCTGGAATGTCGGAACGGGGAGGTATCCTACTGCTTAAATGCATGTGTTATTGGGCATACGACGACGTTGTTGGGAGTTGAACGCTTTGCGTTGATCGACTCGGCCGTCAAATGTTGTGTACTTGCGAGGTGGTGTTATTTGCATGTAGCGTACCGCTTGTTATGAGGCTTGTGCTCTTTTCCGCCTCTTTCGTGAATTGATCTACCGAATTTGGGGTACTTGGCGTCTATGTTTGACCGAGTCTTGGATAAAAAACATCATCGCTTGTCGAATCGGAAAATGTGATTCCGAAAATCTGGCCAGGTTTAGATTAGGAGCCGTATTATTATCATTCTCACCAGGAGGAAATTAGTCTACATATACGAAATGAATTGAATCGTGTATGCGTTCAGGGAAATGTGATCTCGTGGATGCCTTTTAATCATACTTGCCATGTACACGGTGCTAGTGCGTTTCATTTACCGTGAGTGATGTCGTCTTTGTGTCGTCGTTCTTGAATGCGTGATTTCATGACTTATTATTCATGTTCTTGGCTGATTGGGCATCGTCTATGTATTGGTATTTTGAATGGATGATAATATGATGGATTTGTTGTGATCATCGCATGACTTGGCATGGTTTGTTTGTCGAGTCTCAATCTTATCAAACTTATACCGCTAACGGTGAGATGTAAGCCCTAGTGAGCGTATTTGGTTGCCTAAGAGTGTCTTCCCCGAGTCTTTGTATAACATGATGGATTCGGACTTGTACTTCTTATGCTGTTATCATTATATATCGAATTGCCTATCTATCCTTATCGTATCTCACATGTATATCTATATGTATGCATGCTCTACTTTTGTATTTCCTTCTATGTACGTTTAATGTGATATGGCTGGGAGAACCCGGAGTTACTCCCCACTTATTGTGGCGTTCATGATTTTCATGGATGAACAAGTTGCTTGCATGGTTGGCTTTTTGCTTGTGGTATTTTGGGTTCGGGTGTGAGCTAGCGGGCGTTGTCCCTGGATGAATCACCTCTAGACGATTTTAGATAGTTGTTAATAACTTTGTCTTTTGTTAACACTTTGAGAGACTACGTCTCTTGTGGTATTTTTATTTAGTTTGTAATATTTTGACACTCCTCGTATATTTTATATCTTGCATGTATAAAGGTTTTTAAAATACCGTATTTCCGCTATATAATTCCCATGCCTGTATGTTTTATTTTCCCCATTCGCGAGGGTTGTCATAGGGATGACCCTTATCTTTTCAAGCAGTGCTCAGATGGTCTTTACAGACGATGTATCCTCTAGTGGGAAGTTAAAAGAGTTTTAGAAGGATGCCACTTAGCTGCTTATGGTGGTCATCATGGTCCGTCCAAGACCGTAGCCAAAGTCTTACAATCCGGGTTTTTCTGGCCCTCGATGTTCAAAGATTCAAAAGACTTTGTTATGGCTTGTGACGCTTGTCAACAAATGGGTCAAATATCCAAGAGACATGAAATGCCTCAAAACGGCATATTGGAAGTCGAGATATTTGATGTCTGGGGTATTGACTATCAAGGACCATTCCCTTCTTCTAACGGAAATCGTTACATCTTAGTCGCTGTCGACTATGTTTCTAAGTGGGTAGAAGCAATTCCCACCCCACCAATGATGCTAGAGCTGTGATACGGCTATTTAAGAAGATCATTTTTCCGCGTTTTGGTGTACCCAGAGCCGTGATAAGTGATCGAGGAACTCATTTCGGAGAAAAGCAGTTAGACGCTCTGCTTGCCAAATATGGTGTGTATCACAGACGAGGATTAGCCTACCATCCTCAGACCAGCGGTCAGGTAGAAGTCTCAAACAGAGAGTTGAAACCAATTCTTCAGAAAGTAGTCTCAAGATCTAGAACTGATTGGAGTAATAAGCTCGATGACACCTTATGGGGTTATCGCACAGCTTTCAAAACCCCGATTGGAACATCTCCCTATCGGTTAGTTTATGGAAAGGCATGTCATCTTCCTGTCGAGTTAGAGTACAAATCTTACTGGGCTATCAAAGAACTC
This sequence comes from Heliosperma pusillum, assembly GCA_022085475.1. Lineage (NCBI taxonomy): Eukaryota > Viridiplantae > Streptophyta > Magnoliopsida > Caryophyllales > Caryophyllaceae > Heliosperma > Heliosperma pusillum. Next base: position 1,890 of record JAIUZE010001832.1, on the reverse strand, counting down.
AACTTAGACACTAAGCTTAGCGCTGATAGACGACTTTTGCAACTCAATGAGCTAGAAGAATTTCGTTTGCAAGCTTACGAGAATTCTAGAATCTATAAAGAGAAAACGAAGCGTTGGCACGAAAAGAGGATAATTAGAAAAGAATTTAATGTCGGTGACCAAGTACTTCTTTTCAACTCTCGTTTAAAAATTTTTCCGCGAAAACTTCGATCACGATGGTCTGGACCATTCACTGTCACATATGTGAGCAAATACGGCTATGTGGAACTAATGACTAGCAATGGTGAAACATTCAAAGTCAATGGACACAGACTGAAACTCTATTATAGCAATTCTATCATTGGATGCTTAGATATTGTCTATACGGAGCGTCAATCCTCAGCCCAATGATTTCATAGAAGAATTCGTCGAGCAGGACGTTAAACAAGCGCTTCTCAGGAGGCAACCCGTGTTTTCCTTTTTTTGAATTTTTATTTTTGCTTTTCCCTTTTTCGTTGTTTTGTTAGATTTTCTTTGCAGATGAAAGAGTTTTTGAAGAATCTATAAAGACCTTCCTTGTCAAGTCCAAAAGACTAGCTTGGGGGAGTCTGGGCTGACTAGTAAGCTTCATTCTTCTTTCATTTTTCCCTTCTTCCCATTAAGCATCTCGTTGCATATTTTGTCTTTGTGCTTACATTGAGGACAATGTGATGTTTAGCTTGGGGGAGGGATTGCATTTTCCCATTTTTCATTTTAGTTGATCATTTATCAAATTTTGAATAAGAAAGAGAAGATTTTAGAGAGAAATTTTAAATATTTTGAACACAATTGAATGCTTTTCATGCTTTGCTTGCTTGTTTACTATGCTATCATGCTACATTTCCTAAACTTAGAGCTTTCAAACCATAATGATTCAATATTCATTGAATTTTGCATACATGGGGAAGTCTTGTACACAGTAGGCATGGAATGAATCTATAGATGAGTACGCTTGATCTTGACATTTGGCAAGTTACATATATTGTAAGGTAGAACCTCCTTAGACTGGTACATCTATACCCAGTCTCATCTAGGTGTGTGTAGTTCTCCTTGTAATATGTGTCATGTCAAAACGCATAAGTATGGTTCTCATTTTATTTCTATAAATATTGCATTCATGATTAACTATGATTTGAAGCCTTTTTCACTTTAAATTGCCCCTCAAAATTAGCCCCTTCATACAAATGTTTCACAAAATAATAGCTACATATAAAAACTGCCTAGCTTTTGAGCTAGTAGCCAGACTATGGTGTATGGGTGCTCTTTTGAGAAGATTTGTTCTTAATGACAAAGTGAATTTGGAAGAACGAAAATGTTCAAGAAGTGAAGTTATGTTCAAAAGAAAAAGAAAAGGAAAAAAAATGATGAGAAAATCGAAAAGAAAAAAAGAAAAAAAAAATAAGAGAAGAAGTTGTGAGTATCTCCTCAAAATGTCAAATCAATAGAAGGAGTTTACCCTTGTGTTTCGTGTGTAATAAGCCAAATTGTTGCTTCTGGCTTCATTATTCGTCTTTTGGAAATTAACCGAAAGTTTGGATTGAGTATTCATTTATCATGTGTCAGTTGCTAGTTCATTCTAACCTTCACATGACCATAACTATTTGTCCACCTTTCACCCATTTCCCAAAGCCTTCTTCATTTATTTTTCGGCTTCTTTTCTATGTGCATTGCGATCTTTGACTTGTGTTTTGAATTGTTTACCATATTAGACTGCGGACATATTTTCATAAGTCGTAGATAGGTGAGTGTCTCAAAAATATTTACACATAAAGAAATCACCTTTTACATACATGAGTGTTCGAGTGTACCGTGAGAGTCCATTTGTCAAAAGATCATGCAAGAGCCGAAATTCTATAGTGAAATTCTTTGTGC
>JAIUZE010001831.1:0-23655 GCA_022085475.1 Heliosperma pusillum | reverse complement strand
ATAACATGAAAAGCATATCATATAGGTTAAGGTTTTGTATTTTCCATATACATTGCTTTTATGTTATTCATGTTTATTAAACTCGACATTTCGTGGCTGGGAGAACTCGGAGTTACTCCCCACTGACTGTGGCTTCCGTGTTTATATTTAATGCGGTTGGCAGGTTTGTGATGCATACTTGGGTACATTGACGAGCTAGCGAGCGAAGTATTTACCTTGGACCTATATTCGGTTCTTAGGATTGTATATTATTATACACTCTTTTATTTCCGTATTTATACGAGAGATATGTCTCCCGTTTTGGATATTTCTTATGTATAATATTATTCGCTTTTTGTTATGAACCTTTTTATTTAAGACACCTTCGTTATGATGAATATATTTAATAGTAGGTTCCGGTTTTAAAATTTACCGATTTTCACTAAAGTGAACCTATTAGAAACGTATTCTCATCTTTTATTTATTTAAATTATTTTTTTTCTTTCCGCAAATTTGAGGGTGTCACACTCTTTATCCATTTTTTTTATTTAAAAAAAAAGAAAATAATAACCACATTCCAAAAATTGCACCCCACTCCTCACTTGACTCTCTAGTCTCCTTAACTCCTTTAAATACAGTTACCAACCAAACACAAACCCCATTTTCTTCCTCATCTTCTTCGTTCTTCCTATATTCACAAATAGCCCACAATTATAGCATTGTGATCGTCTTTTATCGTCTAATCAGGTTTGTACTAATACTACATCATCAAATAGTGAAAATTAATTGAATTGAATTTACGTTTCTCTCACAAAATTCGTTGTAATGCGAGAGAAGATACAACATTCACGGCAAAAGATGTGTTAGAAGATGAAATTGAAGATGGAAATGAAGATGGAAATGAAAATGAATATGGCGATGATGATGATGATAATATTGCCGATTACGATGATGTAGAATATGTAGTGAATATGGTAATTTAGTTCAATGAATATGTATTATTTGGTGTAATATTCATTATATGTCACTATTAGATTCACCTTGAGTTTAGTGAATTGAAAGTGTAATTTAATGAATATGTCTTATGTTTTATGATATTCAGTGTACGATATTATTATATTCATTTCCAGTTTAGTGAATATGATAATGTAATTTGATGAATATGTATTATATAGTGTCGTATTCACCATACGACACTATTATATTCATTTTGAGTTCGGTGAATATGATAGTGTAATTTGATGAATATGAGTTATTTAATGTCATGTTCACTCTATAAATTTATTATATTCACTTTGAGTTTAGTGAATTTGATAGTTTAATTTCATGACTATGAACAATAACCTTGATAATTTGAGTACGGCTAGATGAAAACTATAAATTTAATGAATTTGATAGGATTTTAAAATTGATAATTAACTAATTTAGAAAAGAAAAAGAAACTGAAATAGGTATTGGGTAGTTAACCATTTACTGGGTAGTTAATTTTTTTTTTTTTTTTTTATTTCCCTAATAACTCCTATGGGAGTATCTTACTCTCTACTCCTGGGAATAGGATATAATTTATGTACGTAGTACTTCCTCCATTCAACTCCACTCTACCAATTTTTTTTTTCACATTTGCCGAGATCGGTTTTACACGGTAAATATCGTTAGCTACGTGTTTGCAAAAATTATAAAAGTTAGATATTAATAATGTACTCGTAAAGACGAATCAAACAAGATCACACATGAATATATTTTTTACTTATATATTGAGAGAAAATTGCAATTATATGATCGCTTGTGAATAGTGTACAAAAAAGAAAGTGGTAGAGTGGAGTTGAATAGAGGAAGTATTATGTAATTTTTCGAATCAGCACAAGACTGAGAAGACATTTTATTATAATGTGATTCATATTACATGTCTATTCTCAAACAGGAGTCTGCAAAAGGTTCACCCCGAAATCTTTGAAATGGGTTAAATTCCATCAACGCTTTGTACATTCTCCGCTTTGCTGACAAATATGCCAAAAGAGATTATTTGAAAGGAGGAAAACGACAATTGAAAAATAAGGAAAGACAATTAAATAGATATCGCTTATTTGTTAAGAAAAGTATACGGAATCATTTGTACCCAATCATTACGAAAATGTTTCTCCCATAATTACAAAGGCGTTAGAAATCGCGACAGTGAGGTAGCTCCTAAATGCACGAACTGAGATTATGCATTTGCTGAGCTTTGCCCAACTCCTGTGACATAAAACTCGGACATAATATGAACATAAACACACAGATTACCCAATCTCATGGCACTATTTTATATCAGCTTCGGAATTAGGATCTGGTAACAAAAACTAATTTTTTCTTATATAATTAAGATTCAATCTTGTGACATGCAATATGACGACTCTCCTTTTCACCAGTCCACTCATCATATCCAAGCTTAATATGGGTGTGAAAACCCCATAACCTCCTTCCACAAAATACATATAATCATCGATCATTTTTCTAGAAAAACCGTTGAAAAATATTGTGACAAAGAAAAAAAGAATTTTTGGATATTTTGGAGCGGGGTTGACGGAATCAAAAGAACTGCTCAGCCGTCAAAATAAATCAAAAAGGCAATATACCTTCAAAGATGAACTTTCTCATAGAAAAGAATATAAGCCTCGGAGTGAAGGACTTCGTTCAAGGTTGTTTCACGAACATAAGCGTCACTTGCATGATACCACACATTATGTCTCTTTGTATGGTTTTCTTCATCTGATCTTCCTCGGCGTGTGTCAGTACCTCTCACATATGCAACATAATGGCCGCCTCTCATTGATCCCGAATGCTCAACCACCCCGATTAGACGGTAAATGCAATTGTCTCCTACTGACCTGAAAATCATTAAGGAGATCAAGATGAGATGGGCGGAACATACAAGTATATATTGCACTATCAAAATGAGAAGAATATGAAGAACATGCAAGTAACCATAAGAGGAGAATGAAAACATTCAAAAGTTTGACTAAAATACCAAAGGAGGTTAAGTGTATATTAACCCGATGTTGAAACCCCCAAAAGACTAATTTCGGGATGACCATGAAATTTCTTTTCCATCTGAAACAGAGAAATAAACATATCCACTATTCCATTTGAAACGGAGATATAAAAATGTCGACTATGCTAAGAGTCTCCCAATCATTAAACTAGCCCGTCTAGATCAAAGTAATCTCCCAATACACAGAAGAAAATTAGCATATATTAAATTCTTTATGGCACAAATGCGTGACCGAACAATCTGGCATCCACCATAAGCCATGCAACACAAAGACACAATACATCCGCCAAGACACGATTCCAATTTATTATCGAGATGAAACATGAGTTAAATACTTAAATCTTAAAAGCAATTCTTTGATTGGAGGGATATTAGACTATAGTATCATTGTTAGTCTCATGAGGGCACAAAATTGGAAGAATGAACAGGTAGGCACGTACGCACATTCTCTGGGATTATCATATGGAGCAACGTACGCACATTCACCGATGAAAGCAATAAAAAAAATGTCAGCAGCTTTGCCCATTGAAGCAGATGAACATACAGCAGCAACGACATTACCACAGTGTTCGAACACTGGTGCCAGAGGTATGGTCAGTGGGTGTCTATATGATTCCAAATTTTTGAGTTGAATTGGGAAAAAAAACGGACACATTAAACCCCTTACCCCTTCCCACCTTTCCTCTTCTTATTGTTGTCATTACCTAGTGCCTACAAAGAGGCCTGTGCTCAAAGTGAGTACGAGGGATCGGACATGGCAACCTGCAGGCTGCAGCCTTTCCCCATAGAATGTAAAGAGATTATTTGGAATTAGAAGCCTAATTATAAAGATCATATATTATTTTATTTTTGGTAAAACCATAGAATATTCCAGTATCAAGATTTGTAACAAAGATCACGGACTCTCCAACAGCATTTTCTTGGTCACATTGGACATGCATTGGATGATTTGTCTTCTTAAGGTAGCTTTCTCAGTTTATTCTTCTTTTTTCGGGATATTGCTCTCGAGGTTCTGATGTTTCAACAACAAAATCTAGAAGTACCTTAGGACCTACATTTTATTATGTATGATGATCATACACTTAATCCTTATTGAACATGTAAAAGCCATAAAGGATACATGAATATCTCTTCAAACTTGCTAATTTCATCCCGAAGATGACTGCATTGCAGCTTTTATATAGGTATTAACATATAAACCGAAGGATAAAGTGATCTCACAGTCTTCAAAAAATCAGTTATCAGTTCCTCATACCCAGTAAAAACGCAAAAGCGTTTGCTAATTCCTCCATTTTATATTACACGTGAAGTCTATATGATGTCTTTTTACCTAGTTGTATCTTGTATCAACTGTCCAATCTCCTTTCAACTAAGTCAAAGAGCCACTTCAGACAAACACAATCCGTCCTTTGGCCTAAAAGAACAGGGCAAGCAGTCACAGAGATTTGTGTGCATCACAACTTACAGTAGGTGAAGGAATCACGTGAGTGAAGAAAGTACAACCTTCAATGGATCCGGTGGCGGAAAGATTTACAGTCAGCCTAGTCATCTATTTTAGAAAGTGTACTCCTTTCACTTTCAGACCTCCCATTTAGGTCAAGACGGATGTGGAAATAGATGAAAAACTTTTGCCTTTCTCAGAAGAAAATGTACTTTCCTTTATCCCAACATAAACTTATGCCACAACTGCAACCCACACAGACCATACTATTGAGAAGTCTACAAGCACTTTCGATAGACAAGTTTTAAAAAAGGTATCATAAAGCGCACAACTATGCAACAAAAGATTGATCCATAATACATGCACACTTACTAGACCCTGGAACCTGAGCCTATGTTAGTTACTCTGACTCAGCCGCCAAGGTTTGGCACAACAAAATGACACGTGACAGGCACGGTTATTTGTGAAAAAGTCAAGTTTTGAACTAGAATGAAGTGTACTAGTGTCGTGACTCCGTGCCATATCGGTAGGTCAGAGTGGCGGACATGCGACACACATCCAACCCGAAAAGTCAAAGTAACATAGACGGGAGCAAGCATACAAATCAACCATGCAAAAAACACTAGGAAGGACAGAGAAAGATGGGCACCTGTTATCTAAATAAGGTCGAAGATCAATAAATTCCTTGAAAACAACATGGCCACTTAGTTTACTTAAGCGACCACGTGCATCTTGGCCAAATCTTTTCAGGTGAATGGTCAAAATAGCAGGAGTTTTGCTGATTAATATCCTTTTAGTTGCACTTCGCATCACCTTTACACTTTTGGAATCAATGTCACCATCTTCTTCATCTTCCTCTGAATCATGTTCCTCAGATCCCGATAGCGTCTCAACAGGAACGTGGTTGGCATACACAGTGCAACAATTGATTGATTTACTGCCCAGACTAGTTCCATTAGGAAGTTGGGGAGAAATTGAGACATCAGTGGCATCAGAGCATGCACTTTCTGCTTCATATCCTTCCCCTAGTTCTTTTGACAATGCTGGTATCGATCCATTGGGTTGTACTGGAACATGATTTTTCGAATTCTCATGGGGTCCACTGCTTCCGTTACTATCAACAACAAATAATGACTTGGTACCCGAAGATTCATTTTTAGACATGTTTTTCTGGAGCAGCAGTGACGATGTTCGATGGTTCTTAAGTTTTCGTCTTTCCTTGACTTGTAGTTTTGAACAGTTCTCACAATGCCAAGCATGCTCACCAGACAGTAGCTCGGGTTTAACAAAATGAGCCAAACAACTCTCGACAGACACCTGTGAATCTGTGTTGTCAACTTCATCAGGATCAGACTCGGTGCTGTTTCCAGCTAGGAAACCATTTCCTGGATGTGAACTCCCTTCCATATTATTTGAAACTTCTGAAGGTGTTGCAACAGCCTCAGGCTCATCAAACATGTCACCAAAGCCAACAAAATCCAAAGTATCTTCGTCATCAGCCACCACTAATGAAGGAATTTCAGTAGAGGGACAATCTTCTTTGTAAGGCAGTAACAACACTTCATTGTCCTTGACCTGCATTAGACCGTTGTCTTCCCAACCATCAACCACAGACTGAGGCTTCATATTCTTCTCACCAGTTTCTACACCTATCTGCTCACTTGAATTCATCGTATCCTGAAATGAATCTAAATTGTGATTCCCATCTTTGCTTCCAGACTCTACGCTATCCAAAACATCATTGCTCTCGACAATTAAATTCTGGTCATCTGACAAAGAAAGTGGTTCAAGATAATCCAGCCATGAGTCAACTTCTTGGGTATCACTTTGGGTAACTGGTTCAAGAAAATTCAAACATGACTCGGCTTCTTGAGCATCACATTTGGTAGCTGGTTCAGGATAATTCAGTCGAAGCACATCAACTTCCTGGCCACCACTTTCAGGCACTTGTACGCTAGCATCATCTGGCTGCGTGGAGGTATGTTCCTGAGACCCCAAACCGTTGCTGTCAACTACAAGACCAGGTTCAACAAGATCAGCTGAAGATGACTGACTGCTACTTGAAGGATCACAGCCAATAATAATAGAATGTAAATTTCCATCTTTGTTAAGTTTCGGACGAGGCCTGCCAACCCTTTTAGGAGGCTGCTTGACTTTCCTTGTTCTAGAGGCTGGCTGAGGCTTCTTAGGATGAGGTTTCTTTGTGGGTAAAGGAAGCGAAAGATCTAGAAAAGGCTCATGAACGACCGAAGAGTGCCCACATTCAACACAACAAACAGTGCTTGAAATTTGGCCCCCAAATATGACATCAATAAATGTCGGGCTCGCTAGTAAAGATGGCCCATTTACTTTAGAATGTATATCAGACTTCTTTGCACACAAGTCTTCTGCTGACAATCCATCAAGCAAACAGCGAAGCAATTCATGACTGTCTTGTTGTTGGAATCCCCTAAATTGAGAAGCTTTGGCACAAATACATCCAAATAGTGGTCTCGGATTAATTACATTTCTCAGGCCTGATTCAAGGCTTGTTTCAATATAAATCTTCTTTAAGGCACTCGTCAATGGTCCCATGGACCCATCAAATGACAGTAAATATTCCCTCAAAACATCTATCGCCAGTAAATTCTGCATGACCGAATTGAAGAAGCATGTATTACCAAGATTGACCAATCCTCTGATTCCAAAACGATCCTTACCATTTGGTAAACTGACCACTTTGTTTTCCGACTTCACATCACTAATCACGCTCCCACTGCCAAACCATATATCTTCCACATCTACTGAAGTTGTTTTGGAAGACTGGTTTTTCAAAATCTTAACAATATCCGACAAGGCATCTTTTTGCTCACCATTATCGTCCAACGTTTCAGCTGGAATAAGAGTCCTACAAGAAAAGCACCACCTTAGATTATTGTTCTCCATCTGGATTACCAAAGGGTGCCGACTTTGACAAGAATGCCGAACTGCATGAGTTTGCTCAGTGTTTGGCAAACCAACACCTCCACAGGAAAAATGACCACACTGTAAACAAATCCAAGTGGCTTTAGATCCACTCTTCTTTTTACCGTGTTTTCCCTTTCCTTTGCCACCCTTGCGATCAATCATACCTTCCCGACAATCCTCACAACCAGTAGACTCCGCTGACTCGAGTTTTGAACAAACTTTTGCCACATCAACAGCCTTTTCAAAATGAGCACAAACTTTTCTCTCCTTGACCACCACAACTCCATCATTACAAATCTTGGAGGTGTGATTATTCTCCTTCAGAACATCCTTCGGGGAAGAAGTAGGAAACCGCTTCTCCTTAAGTGCACTTTGAGCCTTCTTCTTAACCCTCTTCCCCATTTTTTCCTTTAAACCGTGTTCAAGATCAAAACAAAAGTAAGAATCATGATTGTTCACTCAAGCACACACTCTAGTAGTGACCTAAAATCAAACATCAATATACTCCCTCCGTCCCAACTCCCAATCATCTGTTTACCTTTAATTAAAATACCTCTCACGGAGAATAAAAAAGGTACACAAATGATTGGCAGGGAGCGAGTATCGTATCATCCAAGTGTACACACATAGAAAAGCATACATGAAATATCTAATCAAAACAAATTGCTGTACCCCAAACCCTACCTACACTCAACCTAAAGTAATTTACTCTTCTCAATAACAGGTGTAAGAATAACATCATCAAGCTTTAAAGTTTAAACATCACCAAAATAGTCCTACAAAGTAGAAATCCTACAAACCCCGTCACGAAAATCAAACTTATTGGAGGGCACAACCCATATCACCAGAAAAATCGGATAATTGCGATATCGAGAAACCGACTATTTGTATATGATACTAACTGATAGCATATATTATAAGTTAACTAATAACTCAAATTATCAATACCCAACAGAAAAATTGGAACTTTCTCCATCAAACTGAATTGCACTTCTAAAGATGATTAAACTTGAAAGCAAAAACAAACTAAAATACTCAAATAAAACATAAAAAAGACTTGAAATTGCAAAATCAACAACATGGGCACATGTAAATCCAGCATAAAAATTCATCAACATACTAAAAAACAAAACATGGGTAATAATTTTAGTTGTATAAGAAGATCAAATTACCTGAGAATGAACTAAAACCCAGTTGACAGAAAGTTATTATAAAACCACCCACCAACCCAAAATACTAATATCACATAGATTGATGATTGATTTAAGGATCTTATATTATAGTAAATCAGTATAAAAATAAATGAGCAGTGATTAAATTTGAATTAAAAAGGGTAAATTTTGAAAAAAAAGAGGTGAAAGGGAAGGAGTGTGGGTAGACTGGGTTGGAGGCGGAGGAATACAGAAGAGTAGAAGACTAGGAATTCAAGTAATTGGGGAAAAATCAATAAGTGTATCTGGGTTTATTAGTTACCATTTACCAATTACAAATACCAATTTGTGTTCTTCCTATTTTGATTCGAGTAGTGTTTTGGTTTGTCCTAGGATTAGCAATCCAATTTCTTTTATGTAACTATATTTTACATGATTTTTCTATATTATTGAATGTGATTATTGTATTTTTTTTTAGAGAAACAATGTTTTTTTTTAGAAAACAGAGATTATAATATCATCAATATAGTTTGGAAAATTCCGTGGGCAATAGAGCTTACCAAATAACGACGGGCAATCATGAGCAAATTAATGTGCTACACTATTGGACTTTCGACTAACAAAAGACCATAAGATTGAATTAAAACTACTTTGACATATTAAAAAGAATTTCATCGAGAATTAAATAAAGATCGTTTATCCCCTTCTTTTGTTGCATAAGAGCATCGATGACAACTTGACAATCGCTTTCCACAATAATGTTGATGAATCCTATTTCTTTGTTTCAAGAATTCTCACTATGATTGCTTCCGCCTCCACAATTTTGGGTTCTGCCTTTACTCGCCATCTATCACTCAATCTCCACCTAATATGGCCTTCATCATCTCTACAAACTTCTCCCAATCTCGTATACAACTAGGGGTGCTAACGAGCCGAGCCGAGCCCGAGCTTGGCCTTGCTCGGCTTGTGCTCAAAAACTAAAACTCGAGCTCGAGCCGATCTCGAGCTTACCCGAGCTTGAAAAAAATGAGCTCGTTAAAAAACTTGCGAGCTTTAACGCGAGCTCGAGCCAAACTCGAGCCTATATATTTGTTGATTTCTGATTTTTTTTTCTTCTTCCGATACTTTCAATAACAATGCGCAAAGTTTATTTGTAAAAATATTTGGCAAAAAAATGAGACATTTGATATATGTAATACAAAGATATAACCATGATAAAATATTTTTATAAAATAAGAGCAATATCTTATATAATTACACAAGTTCGAGCTGCTCGCGAGCTTTTCGAGCCGAGCCAGTGTTTGCTCGGCTTGACTCGTTAAGCTCTCGAGCCAAGCCGGAGCCCGAGCCGAGCCCGTACGAGCCGAGCTTTGACCAAGCTTTGACCGAGCCGATCTCGAGCTGCTCGCGAGCTGTCTCGTCTCATTATCACCCCTATATACAACCTAGCACAAACTCCCACATCAACGTTGATCTTCACAACTTCTTTCTGAGGTCATGTCCACCCTACTGTCTCCTGGTTATTTCCTGTGTGGCTGTGCTACTTCACATCCCTCCAACTCCACCTTCACCCTCACCTCCCTCAATTCGTTCATCATCTCCCTCACCCAAACCACCCTATCCACCCTTAAAGGTTTCTACTCAAAGCTCGCTTAATTCCCCGCTTCCCAAATCCCAACAACCTACCATGAACACCTCACACTCGCACCCTTCCAACTCCACACAACTTCCACCCACTCTTTTACCCGCCAAACCCATATGTCGGACTTCACCTCCAACTAAAGCCCATCCCAAACCTCTCCCACTCACATTCCCTTATAAAGTGGAGACAAGTCTCCACCTCACCATATATAACAAATCGAGCAACCTACGTCGATATGCCCAATATCCCCTTAGTGCTCTCTGGTAAGCGCCCTATATGCAATACTTACCGAGTATACCTTGTGCTTCTCCATACCCCAACACCAAGACTCTCCAGGCTTTAGCGAATTATTGCGTATATTCATTACCCGTTCTTGCTCAAAAGGTATAAATAGCTTACGTACCTTACTCGTAGTCGATTCGCACCTATCGGCAGTCCAAAGATTCAGAACCACCAAGTCTTCCATTACATCTATAACAACCCGACCCGCCACCGTTGATAGGGACGTGTCTTCAGGGTCTAAATAAAACAAATTTATAAAGAAGACTAGCAAGTGGCAAGTCTAGGTCGATCCTTAGGGATGGTTTGATTAGCAAATAGTAAAGACAACCAAGTCTAGTGTGCTAGGTGTCACAATTGGGTTTAAGAGGGTTGAACTAAGCTTAGGAAAAATTAAGGTTAAACAATAATCAAAAGATAGACTAAACAAATAATTAAACAAGATGTAATCAATCTAAGAAGAAAAATTAGGGAACATGAGATCATGTGAGGTAGACTAAGGGGTACATGACATCTCTCTTAGGTTAATCATTGGGTTGAGTCGGACTATGGGACGAGGCTCTCGATCTTACGCTTCTACCTAGGCCGAGTAGGCTAGCTCTCGCGTACACCTATCTTTCCCACCAATGTCATGCATACCTAAGGCTCTCGATCTTATAGGAGGGCAATAACAATCAACAAAACATGTAAAAGCTAGTCTACATATTTCATCAAACTCTTGGAATGCATTAGTTGAAACAAAATCTAACAATTAAGCTTAAGAAAACTTGATCATGAAATAAACCCACAATTATCCCCCATAATAATCTCCCATTAACCTAGCTAATACACTACTAACAAATCATGGTGATTAAGATAGAATTAACATCAACACAAGCATAAGATGAAATAAATATGATCGAATTCTGGGTAAAGTCAACATTGTTTCATAGGTTTGGTACTATTCGGCTATGAACGCTTCCCAATACCGCTCTTCAATGCCCCTTCTATATATTGCTCCCGGGCATCTTACTTAGGTCCTACCTTGGGCATTTGCATAAACTCATCTCGAATGTCGAATAAACGCTCCAAATATGCATTCAAATGTTTGTTTTCTTAAAATAAGACGATAATAACCAAAATAGGTAATTCGAGACAAAATCACTATAAATTGCTCTTAAAAGCTTCATACACATTGACAAATCAAAGGGAAATTAACTAGTCAACATGCATATAAAATACGCACATCATGGACCCCATTTCGATAAATCCCTCCCAGGTTGGCAATCCGTCGATGGTTTGTCATTAATTAATGCCGCAAAGGACACCGTCATAACACATGTCATAACTCATTCCTTGCATTTTTGCTCAAAACCCATTATATATAGCACCTTCTCAAGAAAGTATCATTCAACCCGATCATACGCCTTTAACAAGTCTAATTTAAGCATTGTATCAATGTATGCCCTTGTGCACTTCTAGTGTTCTTCATATGATGAAAGAGTTCACATGCAACAAGGATATTATTATTAATTAGCTGTCTCGGAGTGAATGCACTTTATTTCTCTCAGACAATCTCCTCATTTTATATATGCGGCGTTTTTCCCCGGGAATCAGTACTATAAATGTTTTGTTTAAGACCATGGGACAAGGGTATCCCCAAAGAATATCCAACACCGTATTCACCACCAAAGGACCTACAACATGCCATTAGGTTTGGTAAAAAAAAGTTCCTTCATGTCATCGGGTCTCATAGCCTTTAGGTGCATCTTATTAAGTGCAATAATTAGTATCTCCTCTTCTCTAAACTTGCTCCGTAATATCACATTCATTCTTTTAGTCACACTACCAGACACTTCGTCTAAAAGATGCTAAAAGTCTCTTGGTCTCTCTATCAAAAATAGCTTTCTAAAATATTCATTCACAACACCCGCCATAGCCTCATTCCCTATATATTCCCGTCCATTCTCATCCACCAATTTTGTAATGAAAGTTTTTTGTATGCAATGACCTGCCTTCCTATCAGAGTGGTGTCGATAACTTATGTCCATAGTGGGAAGCAGTTAAATAACACATGTTCCTTAACTTCTTATCTTAAGATCTGAGACTTATTTCTTTATCATAGCGATTGTTTTGGTAAAAAAACTACCGAGTTATTGATTTAGGTTATGAGTCAAAGCGACCGATCTATAGCTATGAACGAATTGAAATATAGCGATATAAACGAACATAAAAAGACAACAAGAGAAAATATTGACACGAAAGATTAGTGACGCGGAAAACCCAATGTGGGAAAAACCGAGGGGGGAGTCGGAATCCCAACAACTGGGCACTATAATCGAGAGGGGATCGTACAAGTAAGGAAAGTACAAGAGTAGATTTGTGATGATCATTATTTATATACATATTTTATGCCTTCCTTAGATGCATTTAACTTGATTTACCGTCTTTCCTTGCTTATTTCTATGCTATTTTAGCTAGAATATCGATTATGCCGCGTTTGTTATGTTTTAATGCAGATTGGATGCATTTGGAGCTTTTTGAGTAGATATGGAGCATGGCGGAGTAGGATCGTAGAAGGTTATGCCCGGAAATCGAGGAAGAAAAGAGAAGAGATGAAGAAAAGTGAAGAAACGAGCCAAAATGAAGGGCTGCTCGACCGAGCAGACCTACATTGCTCGGTCGAGTCGCACTGTGTCCTTGCTCGATCGAGCAGAAGTGCCTTGCTCGATCGAGCAACCTATATTTCGGCGGCTTTCTCTTATTTTCCTAAACTTTAACCTAATTAATTAGATCTTTTGTATTATAAAAAGAAAGCTCGTCTTTCATAATTAGACATGCTTCCTTATGCTTTTGAATACTTTTAGGCTTTAAATAAAAAACCCTAATTTAGTTTACTTTGCCTCCGGATTTTATTCATCAAAGACGATTGTCTTTAGTTCAACTTGTAATCGGTATTCTTCAATCTTTCTTCGTTATTCAATTTAATTACCTTCTAGTTCTTTAATCATTCTCTGCTCATCCTTTCATTGTTGTTAATCATGTTTACTTTAATTATTATTGTTGTTGTTTATATCATTATGAGTCGCTAAATTCCTTTCTAGGGTTGAAAGGGGATCTAGGATTGTTAGAAGGGGTAGATTAATTGATTGATTGCAATTGCATGGTTATCGTTTGATTATCGTTTTAATTCTAGTTGTTTGATTACTGGCCAAGATTAATTAACTAGTCTCGCGAATTAGGATTGACACCGACCGGGTTAAGACTAAGATAGACTACAATAATTGAATAGAACTCGTTTAATGATAGCGATCGCATGTTAAATTGTAGATCTAAAGGGCATAATTGAATCGACCGATCTTGTGACCTTAGATAACTTTATTGCATGATAAGTTGACTTCATCCTTACCCCTGAACAATAATCATAGTGAACCTGAGACCCTAGACTTTTAATCTCATTGTTTTCAACCTTATTAGTTTGTTATTGCTTATTATTAGTTGTTATTATTATTAGTTGTTATTGTTTACTTTAGTTGTTATTAATTGCTATTAGTTTAGAAACCACAATTCAAACCCCGAAATTGTTACTTAAGAGACAAACCTAGTTTAACAGATTAGAATACTACCGCCTCCCTGTGGATTCGATACCTTGCTTACCGCTGACTATTAGTTAGTAGTGAATTAGGTTTTACTTTGATTAAGGTGACGCGACTTCAACCTTATCAAATTTGGCGCCGTTGCCGGGGACGCAACAGTTTTCTGTTTGTTTCTACTTAGTTTGTCTTTCTTCGTCTCAGGGAACCTAAGTTCCTTGAGACAGTTCTTATCCTTTTCTTTAGTTTTTGTCTATGCCCAGGTGTTCTAGGTCCGTTCTCGTACCCTACGATTCCGAACCAGAGAAGACTCTCCGGTCTAGACAAAACTTTTGGAAGGAAATTCAAGAAGCGGAAGACTTGAGTACGCTTGAAACAGTTTACGCCGAATTCGTCGCAGAAACACCATCCTTAGAAGAGGATACACATATTTTTGCACCCACTACAACCATGCCTACTTTAGCCAGCCATTCAGAGCCTACCGTTGCATCTATTCCCAAGGGATTTCAACTCCCTACTACGGGCAATAGTACTTTTGAGATTCGTCCATCTTATATCTCTTTGGTGGAGCAAAACATGTTTGGAGGGAGCCCCACTGAGGATCCTGCGAAGCATATGGAGAAATTCACCAATTATTGTTGCTCTATTCCTTTAACGGGTGCGTGGGGTAATTCAAGATCAAATCAAATTGGTGTTGTTTCCCTTTTCACTACGAGACGGGGCAGAAGATTGGTTGAGTGAGTTAGATATGGCTGCACTTGGCATCACTGATTGGAATTCATTGGCTCTTGCATTCTATAAAAGATATTTTCCGCCACAGAAAATCAATGCCATTCGAAGTCAAATCACAAGTTTCAAACAAGGTCCCAATGAGAACTTTAATGAGGCCTGGGTTCGCTTCAAAAAGCTTGTCAAGTCTGTTCCACATCATGGTTTTGATACTTGGTTCCTATGCAACCAATTTTATAATGGATTATATGATGATCATAGGACGTTGTTAGATTCTGCTGCTAATGGGAGATTCCAAAATAATACTACTGATGCCAATGCTTGGAAGTTAATTGATGAGATGGCTACTCACACTGCTGAGTATGAGAATCCTAGGGGTAATGTGAGGAGAGGAGGTTCGGATAATGCCATTGTAGCTCAGTTGGAGGCATTAATGGCCAAAATTGCCGAGTTACAAACTTCAAAGTCCTTGGAAAATAAGCAAACGGTTCATGCCATGGTTCAACAAGAGCCAACCTGTGAAAGATGTGGTACTATGGGGCATAATGCAGTGGAATGTATGAGTACGGTTGAGCAAGTACTTGCCTTTCAATCCTTTAAGCAAGGTTCACCGTACTCTAACTTTTGCAATGAAAGGACAAGAGAGCATCCCAATTTCTCTTACCGAAGTCAGAATGTTCTTAATTCTACCCCACCACCACCTCAGCAACAAGGTTCATCTTATGTGATTCCTCAGAATCGCAATTCCCAAGGTAACTTTAACCGTTCCAATCAAGGTGGCCAAAACTTTCAATAACCTCCACCTCCACCACCTCCAAGTAATGATATGGCGGAATTAAAAGCCATATTGTAACAGAGTCTTATGATCCAACAAAAGCAAGATGCTCAGATCTCACAAATGATAGCTCATAACAAGATGGTTGACACTCAAATTGCCCAATTGGCAATTCAAAATCCACATAAACAACCGGGTAATCTTCCTCCTCAAGGACACTCTCCACATGAACAAGTCAATGCTATCACCTTGAGGAGTGGGACACATTACAAAGGCCCTGAAATGATAAGGGATGAAACCAATGAAAGTATGGAAGTTGCTGATCAAAGTGCGAAAAACAGCGAAAAAGGGGCTGAAATTAAGGTTGCTCGATCGAGCATAACCCCCTTGCTCGATCGAGCAACCCTTGAAAAAGCTGACAATTCTGCTCGAAAAGTTCCTGAAAGTTACTGTTCAGAAAAACTCGATCGAGCAATCCCTCTGCTCGATCGAGCAACCCCTGATCAGGCCTATAAGTCCTCTAATTCACCTTCAAAAGCAAAAGAAGCCAAGCCAATCGCCATTAAACTTCCTTTTCCTCACCGCCAACATAAATCCAAGCTTGATACACAGTTTGGAAAGTTCATGGAGGTGGTCAAGAATTTACAAGTGAGTGTCCCTTTTACTGAGTTGATCACTCAAGTGCCGGCCTATGCGAAATTTTTGAAGGACATATTGACAAGGAAGCGGTCCTTTAATGAAGTGAAGACGGTTGCATTCACTGAAGAATGCAGTGCTGTGTTGCAATCCAGATCACCACCTAAGCTCAAAGATCCAGGGAGTTTTTCTATTCCTTGTAATATAGGTTGCTTAGCTATAGATAAAGCCCTTTATGATTTAGGGGCTAGTGTTAGTGTTATGCCATTTTCTATATACAAAAAGCTAAATATGGGTCAACTCACTGTTACAACCATGACCTTACAAATGGCCGACCATTCTATTAAACACCCTTTAGGGATTTTAGAAGACGTACCGGTTAGACTAGGGAAGTTTTTCATACCAGTTGACTTCGTTGTCTTAGATATGGCTGAAGACACCCAAATTCCTATCATTTTAGGACGACCATTCCTCCATACTGTGGTGGCGGTTATAGATGTTAAGAATGGGAGACTTACACTAACAGTAGGGGATGGCAATATTACTTTCAACTTAGAGCATTCAATGAAACACCCCATGCTAGAAGAGACATGTCATAGGATCGATATTGTGGATTTGAATGTTGATGATTGTCTCTCTTTATGCTTCAATAGGGATCCTCTGGAGATTGCCTTAATTTCCAGCACTGCTGAAGCTGGAAGCTCACGGAGTAAGGCAGTAGTTGAGATGAAAAAACTGCTGACGGGAAAGGAATGCAAGTTAGAAAAGGTGTATAGCTTAGGTAACCCCCCTAAGGTTACCAAGGTAATGACACCTGAACTTGAACCCGACTGATGAGCAGTAGTGACAGTTGGTCACTACTCCCCCATTTTGCAGCTGGTTTGGGGGAGGCTATTATTCTATACAGCTGGTACTATCTATCCTTGTACTTTCTTCTATTGTATTTTCTTTCAGTTATCTCCCATTTCCCTTTGTTAGTTGTGTCCTTTAGGTTGCTGCCGTTGGTTGATATGTGATTGTTGTGCTGTTAGCGTCACAATGAGGACACTGTGACATTTCGGTTTGGGGGAGTGTCTTTATTTATGTTGTGTGTTTATTTCTGTTGTGTGAAAGAAAAAAAAATCCATAAAAATTGAAAAATTTACAAAATTCAAAAACATATTTTTTATTTTATTAGGTCGAGTCTTGGTGAATTGAATAACAATGATGATAATTTGCATTGTTTCTGCATTTGAATCCCAATTAAGTTATCCATGTACATTGTTTAGACTTACTCTTTTTGAAAACAAAGCTCATAGTACAAGTCTTAACCGTTTTTGACATACCTTATGCTAATTAGATTTGGTAATTTTTGTTGGTAAACCACTTAAAATTCTGAGGTCTATAGAGCTCCCTAGGCCAGGAACATCAAAAAACTGGTCTCATTGTTTTTAGGCTTGAGTGTGGTACTCCTTGTGGAAGATGTAACATCAAATTGCATAAGTGTTACATTCGTTTCTTGATACTATATGTGTTCGTTTGACAAGTGCATGATGAAAGGTGGTTCTTTTTGTTCAAATAAGCCTCACATAGCCAAAAAGACTTGATTTTATACCCTTATTATTGAGTTCTCTATGTTTAGCCCATTTGAGCCTTTGTAGCCTGTTTCATAACCTATCTAAAAGCTACATTCCTAGAACTTGCCTACCTTATCGGGACAGTCGCAGTTGCATGTTTTTCTTATCTACTTGTCTACTATGGTTGGGTCGGGATTTCAAAAAGAATATCAATTGGGTGTAGCAAGTATATTGGCAATTGTGTCATTTATTCCCTTTGTTGAAAAAAAAAGTTACGAAGCAAAAGAAGAAAGAAAAGAAAAAAAAAGAGATTTGATTTGATTTGAAAAAAATGAAAAAGAAGGAAGAAAAGAAGAAAAAAAGAAAGAAAAAATATGTTGCTTCATTGAATTATTCAAGGGAAAATGAAAGGGATTATACTAGAGTCTAATGCATATTTAGAGAGCGATTTCGATCTCTCTCTTGCGTTGTCAAAGTTTAAGATGATTTCTCTAGTTGGTGTTGGTTTGTGCTAGTCTTGTAGATTTGTTTTGGTACGTGTCGCTGCGACTACCGGTCTTTGCCCCACATTTCCATACGTGCCTTGGAACAATCCACTTCTATACCTTCACCCATCAGCCTCCCTTTTTGTCCTGATTCATGTACTTTACAGCGAATGCGTATTAGTTGGGGAAATTACTATCACATTAGAATGCATGCATGTTTCATAAGTTGAGTGAGTGTTTTTATTTCTTTCTATCTTCACAAAACTCACCTTTACATAAACTTATGAGTGCTTGAGTGAATCCGTGAGAATCCGACAAATTGAGCCTTGCAAGATTGAAAGGTATTTGGTTTTTGTCTATACTACGGTATCATGTAAAATCTTGGAATATGAGCTGCGTTTTCTACTTTCCCGTGCCTTTGAATTTGTTTTATTGGTCCAACTTGGTCATTACTTTGTTATAGATATGGATAGTTAGGGATTTGTATGTGCATTGACATTAGCTTTGAGTTTTTCATTCACCATTTGTATGTTTGTCTTTGTATGTGTCGAGTGCTTTTCTTAGGGACAAGCAAAGGATTGGTTTGGGGGAGTTTGATGATCATTATTTATATACATATTTTATGTCTCCCTTAGATGCATTTAACTTGATTTACCGTCTTTCCTTGCTTATTTCTATGCTATTTTAGCTAGAATATCGATTATGCAGCGTTTGTTATGTTTTAATGCAGATTGGATGCATTTGGAGCTTTTTGAGTAGATATGGAGCATGGCGGAGTAGGATCGTAGAAGGTTATGCACGGAAATCGAGGAAGAAAAGAGAAGAGATGAAGAAAAGTGAAGAAACGAGCCAAAATGAAGGGCTGCTCGACCGAGCAGACCTACATTGCTCGGTCGAGTCGCACTGTGTCCTTGCTCGATCGAGCAGAAGTGCCTTGCTCGATCGAGCAACCTATATTTCGGCGGCTTTCTCTTATTTTCCTAAACTTTAACCTAATTAATTAGATCTTTTGTATTATAAAAAGAAAGCTCGTCTTCCATAATTAGACATGCTTCCTTATGCTTTTGAATACTTTTAGGCTTTAAATCAAAAACCCTAATTTAGTTTACTTTGCCTCCGGGTTTTATTCATCAAAGACGATTGTCTTTAGTTCAACTTGTAATCGGTATTCTTCAATCTTTCTTCGTTATTCAATTTAATTACCTTCTAGTTCTTTAATCATTCTCTGCTCATCCTTTCATTGTTGTTAATCATGTTTACTTTAACTATTATTGTTGTTGTTTATATCGTTATGAGTCGCTAAATTCCTTTCTAGGGTTGAAAGAGGATCTAGGATTGTTAGAAGGGGTAGATTAATTGATTGATTGCAATTGCATGGTTATCGTTTGATTATCGTTTTAATTCTAGTTGTTTGATTACTGGCCAAGATTAATTAACTAGTTTCGCGAATTAGGATTGACACCGACCGGGTTAAGACTAAGATAGGCTACGATAATTGAATAGAACTCGTTTAATGATAGCGATCGCATGTTAAATTGTAGATCTAAAGGGCATAATTGAATCGACCGATCTTGTGACCTTAGATAACTTTATTGCATGATAAGTTGACTTCATCCTTACCCCTGAACAATAATCATAGTGAACCTGAGACCCTAGACTTTTAATCTCATTGTTTTCAACCTTATTAGTTTGTTATTGATTATTATTAGTTGTTATTATTATTAGTTGTTATTGTTTACTTTAGTTGTTGTTATTAATTGCTATTAGTTTAGAAACCACAATTCAAACCCCGAAATTTTTACTTAAGAGACAAACCTAGTTTAACAGATTAGAATACTACCGCCTCCCTGTGGATTCGATACCTTGCTTACCGCAGACTATTAGTTAGTAGTGAATTAAGTTTTACTTTAATTAAGGTGACGCGACTTCAACCTTATCAATTTGCTAAGAGTATAGTTTGATGATTGATGAAGACGGTATTTTATTTTTGTGGAAGTATGTGCTGAGATGATATTCTTTATTGGTATTTGCCCTCTTTTTATATTTGCTTCTCTAGGGTTTTGTGGCTCCACGCTCCTCCTTTTGGTTTGTAGCTGATATAGTGTCATTTCACCCTACTTTTTCATCCCTTTTTGTCTCGTTTTGCTTGCCTTTTAACGCTCCCTAAGAGCGTTTCTACGTGTTTTACCTTCTTCTAGCATATTTCTCGTTTTTATCGTGTTTTTGTAGGTAAACCGTCATTTGAGGCGATTTCTACCTAATTTTGTTCGACAAAGAAGAAGGTGGATCACTCGGAGGACCCACGACATACCTTGGGGGCCCCACATACCCTTGGGGGGCCCTACTCGATGCGCCAAAGCCCTCCCGAGTCAAGGCAAACGAAACCGGGAAGGAAGCAACAAAGTCAAGCATAGGGAACAAGGAGGAAAGACCTTTCACGGGCGTGAAGTACATCTCACGGTCGTGAGATTCCTTCCAAAGAATGATGATTTTTGAGCAACACAGTTCACGGTCGTGAAACACAGCTCACGGTCGTGAAACACAACTCACGGTCGTGAAACACAGTTCACGGTCATGAAACTCAGCTCGCGGTCGTGAAACTTAGCTCGCGGTCGTGAAACATGTTTCACGGTCGTGACTTAGTTGGGAATTTTGGACTTGCTACTACCACATATCTCACGACCGTGACTTGCATCTCACGGTCGTGAAACCCTTGTCATGGTCGTGAGACACCTTTCACGGCCGTGACTCATTCAGTCCACTTAATCTTTCGAAGCCCATATTTCCTCCATTTTGTAAACCTATAAATAGACCCTCTTGTGTAATTAGAGGGCACGAAACCCTAGACTCAAAAAAGTTAGTTAGATTAGATTAGATTAGTCCTCCTAATTAGTTTAATCTTTCCTCAATTACTCTTTAATTAGTTTTAAATCAAGTGATGTAATTGGATTTCTGGGTTTTGTACTTGAAGATTGGTGACAAAGTCGGAGAATATACTCAACATGCACCGTTGGAAGGTTCCCGGTGCATTACATAGACCAAATGGCATTCGGCGATAAGCAAATGTACCGAACGGACATGTGAATGTGGTCTTGACTTGGTCCTCGGGTGCGATTGGTATTTGAAAATATCTCGAGTACCCGTCAAGGAAACAATAGAAAGCTTTTCCCGCTAGTCTTTATAACATTGGATCAAGAAATGGTAGCGGGAAATGATATTTCAAAGTTGTCGCATTCAAGCGGCAGTAGTCAATACACACCCTCCAACCGGTTTGTGGTCGGGTGGAGACCAAGTCTTCTTGTGCGTTCTTGACTACCGTCGCTCCTCCCTTTTTGGGTACGACTTGAGTTGGGCTAACCCAACGGGAGTCAAAAATAGGGAAGATGATGCCCATTTGTAAAAGTTTAATTACCTCCTCTTGCACTACCTCCGCCATTGGTGGATTGAGGCTCCTTTGGGGTTGTCGGACCGGTTTGGCATCCACTTCAAGTCTTATCTTGTTCATGAAAGTCACCGGGCTTATTCCCTTGAGGTCCGCTATGCTCCAACAAAATGTATCTCTATGTTTGTGAAGCAATGCTACCAATTTGTCCTCTTGGTCCTCGTTGAGTGTGCTTGAGATGATAAGAGGTAGGGTGTGGTGATAAGCATTTAATTAGTCACGTTTTTCCCTCATTTTCGTCCCCATTTTGGTCCGTTTACACGGATTTGCGTGCCCTTGATTGCATTTTGCTTCCCGTTTTCCCGTGCTATGAATATCGGTCTTAATTTGTAGGAATTAAGGCGGAAATGAAGAAATCGGAGCAATAGGGTCTTGCATGAGTCGGGATTCGAAGAGGAGATGAAGAAGTGAAGAATTGAGTCATCAGGTGGCCCAGGCCGGGCCCCAGACCGGCGGCCGGCCCACCGGCCCAGACCACCACTCTACAAATGAAAGAAGTTGAAAAAGAGAAGAAAAGGCCCAGGTAGCGCCGGCCGGCCTACCGGCGGCCGGTCGACTACCCGGCCTACACCTACATCAGAATGCCATTGAGAGTCAAATGATGCTCCAGGCCGGTGGGGGACCGGCGGCCGGTCGACCGGCCCAGACCCCCATTTTTCCATACTTAGTGAAATTTTGAAGATTTTGAAGACGAAGAGGCTGAAGTCACTGATGTGCCCCAGGCCGGTCAGAGGCCCGGCGGCCGGTCGACCGGCCAGGAACGCACCATCGCAAAATCCGCCTCCTCTTCTAATTTCTTCCTTAATTTTGGAGAGACCTATATATACCCTTCCCCTAATGTTTTGTAGGCAGTTTTTTTACATTCCTCTTAGCACAAAACCCTAGATATTTTTAGCCTCTATTAAGCCTTAATTACTCTCCTAATCTTTCCCTAATCAAGCTTAGTTTCTCATTTCAAGCAGTTAGATCTAGTCTTTCATTTCAGTTTTGGGGTTTGTATTGAGGATTCTAAGGGTGAAGACATTCTCCCTCTTCTTTATATACAAGCTTGTTGGTATTAAATTTCTCACCTTTTTTATTGTTTATGTAATTTATTTCCATTCCTAGTTTATTGTTTATCATTTGATTGTTTTAATTGTTCATCTCATAGCATAATGTTGATTGAACTCCTTCCTTCCTTTAGTTGTTTGATCCTCCTTAGTATGTGTGAGTAGTATTCCTCTAGGGTTTAGGGGGAGCCTAAGGGAGGATTATGTGGGGTATTAGGATGGTTAATTAGTAAGTTTGTGGTAAATAATTTAGGTATTGCTCATATGAACACCAAGTGTTTGATGAAATGTGTGAACGAAAGTTGCTCGTTTTATCAAGCATGGTTTGATTATTTCTTAAGCGACGGTGGTAGAAATGATTAGACTAAGTGTTTATATGGGTGATTTGAGACAAATGCGATGGCTTTGTTGATGATTATCGATTGTTGAGACAATAGCAATCGATTTTACTCGAATTACTTACCCATTTGCTAATTACCCGACTAGCCCATTAATCCCCCTAAGGTGAACCCTTCACCTTAGTCTTTCCCTTAATTGTTTTCATCTTTATTACTTAGCGATTACTTGTTTTTCCTTGTTTTTTGTTAATCTTCCAACCAATCTTTTATTAGGCTAGAATAGGATTCATGCAAACTTGTAGTTGACCCCCTCCATCCTTGTGGTTCGACCCCGACTTCCGCTATCGCATTAGTTGGGATTTACAAATTGTTTTGCTTGAGCGGTACGCGACAAACCGTTCATCAAAATGGGCGCTGAGGGGGATGGCGTAAGGAAATCGTAGTTAGTTGTTTGTGTCTTAGATCTAGCCAAGGTTACTTGGTGTTTTTGTTGGTTTTTAGGTGTGTAGATTATTTGTAGAGTTGCCTTGAACATATTGTCTTTCCCTAGTGTGCCCAAAAACAACACTAGAGTCTAACTTGTTTTTTGAGTGGCTTTGAGTGCATG